>JACEGR010000480.1:0-258887 GCA_014170235.1 Listronotus bonariensis | reverse complement strand
ACAGCTTTATTGTTTTCGGGCACAAGAACTGATTTTGGCCGACCTTTACGACTCTCGTCTGTAAGTGAACGCCAGTTTACAGTGGCAAAGAATGGGGCTTCGATACCAGATGTAATTCCATTTTTCGCTGACAAACTATTTTTAACTAACTGTAAATACTAATCGCTGTCAAAACACAAAATGTTCTAAATAGGGTTATGGCGAAAAATTTCAAACTCTCCAGCGAAAACGTTTGGCGTCTGACAACACTCGGTGTTTGAAAAATATAAGTAGTGCCCATCGTATTCTTTGAATTTTCTTGTCTGGTAGGTTCCCATTTGTATTAAGAACTGTTCTAATGGATTTTCAGACGTAAAGTCTGCTTATAAAAGTCCCCAATTGGGTTTAAAATGTTTTGAGACACCGGGTAGTTAAAAAATATTGTTGGGGAAGAAACTATTACACTTGGTTTTGAAAGTGGCACTACGGGCATATACCTGGTGTCCGGAAAGGTATGGTCATAAATGAGAGGAGTGATAATGTACTTCATATATCTGACATTTATTGTATGATATTTATGTCAGACAGAAATTTTGACTGATGTAAACAATAAATAATTTATATCAGACATTAATTTTTGACCGTTTAGATTAGCCAGAATTTCTTATTCTTACTTTAAACGTCAACAACTTCCTAATGATAGGTTTACATCTGACATTTATCGCATAATATTTATGTCAGAAAAAACCACCCTGAGCAGCACAAATTTTTTGTCAATAGTATTATTTGTTTTTAACATTATGACTTCTTATGTTCTATACTGGTTAGGCGGACTCATTTATTCGATGGTAATTGTTTGGGTACACGCTTCAATCTAGGAAAAATAGGACCTCTTCGGTCCTGGTCCCGGGGTATAACGAGCTGAGCCTGTTCAGCCCTATTAACTCCTATGAACTGGCCGGTCGCCTGAAACGAAATAAAGATAGTTTTTTGGGGGATTTTCTCAGCTCGCTATACCCCGGGACCAGGACCGAAGAGGTCCCATTTTTCCTAGATTGAGGCATGTACTCAAACAATTACCATCGAGAAACTTGATATTTTGCTTTAACCGTTTCATCCCTTCATCTTATTTTTCACAAAAAAGGTATACTTTCTTAAAATCGATATTTTGTACCGTTTTTATTAAAATTGCACAATTCGCCAAACATTCGTCCAAACTAATTAACCTGTTTGCGCACTCCTTTGACGCCAAAAAATCGACAAGCTCTGATTTACCGGCGAACCATTCGCCAAGGCTTTGAAACGAGGTTAATTCCGTTCACGTCCACGTCCGCGCTATGTGGCGCGGTATGCAGCGTAGAGCGGCACGGCGTATTGTTGCAAGTCTATACGCGGCTTATTTCAGACAAACTAGCATTTTTTTATGTGTTTTTATATATTTTTTATTTAAAATTATTAAAATATGGTAACATGATTTAAAAAGGTGTTTTTGAGCCCCTTAAACTTTTAACTACACATGAGGAGCTCCAAATCAAATCGCAATTTTTAATAAAACACAATTTGACGAATATCTTACAACTTTTACTCCGAGTTTTATTAATATTATTTAAAAAGTTTTTCAATCAAAATACTACTGTGTCCCGGCGCGGACGCAGGGAGTTTTTATAGGCAACTTGGCTGAGCGGAGCCTGTTCCGGTTGGTCGTTGCGCAGTAGTTGTTGTTCCTGCCGTGGTGCTATTTTTGTGGTTTTAAGAATTGGTATCCACGTTTTATTGATTTCTATTAATACTTCGGTTTTGTTGAAGTTGTTGGTATGTTTGTGTATCTCTATGGCTTCCCTGTACAGTCTGGCATGATACCTAGGATAAGGTATTAGCAAGAACCTGGGTATTTTCAAATTTTATGTGGTGCTCTGGGCCTGAAAAAGTGTGCTCCGCTACGGCTGATTTGTCAGTATGTCCCAGGCGGCAGTAAGCTTTATGTTCTTTAATTCTTGTGTTGATCGATCTCTTGATCGTTCCGATATACACACTGCCACATGTACACGGTATAGGTTTGTATAAAGTTTTAATATTGACCTTTTCCAGTAGGCGACCTATTCTGTCCGTTACCCTCGGAATGTATGGTAAGAAGGCTCTTGCAGTTGGTGTCCACCAACACCCTGTATAATCCCGACTTACTAAATAGCCATTTACCTATGATAACAAGCATTACTATAAGGCTATTTAGTTGCCTAAATATCATTGGCACTGTGACAACAGTTTAAAAGATTTAAAACGTAGTTGTCGTGGTACAATATTGTCAGAAAAGTTCGACTATGCGCGCTGTAAAAGTACACTGTAGCTAAGTCGTTAATAATTTGTATGCATAACTGATGACAGATTTCTTTTACAAAATAAATCACATATTTTTGTAAGTTTTGATCCTGCAACGTCGCTTATGCGCCTGCAATAAATATATTTGAGCGCAATCTACGGTAATAATTTCTTTAAAAAATTACAAAGTGACTTTACTAACATAATTACTAACTTCTAAAACAAAGTCAAAAGCACATACCACAGTATCTGCTATTGGAACTAACGTTGCGTCTGCAAATAATACTGCATTTCATTTTTGTTTCCTCGCACCCAGAAATTAAAAGCACTAATGTTCACTCACTATTTTTGTTTATCAACAATTATAAAGAACTAAATTGCTTTTACAATCACAGTACACAAAATTTAAACCTTATTCGTTTATATTTTACAATAATACAATAGAATAAACCATCGCACATACGTACGAGACATTTTTTTCAACGGGTGTTTTACAAACGTCAAGGTGTCAAAAAACAAAAAAGAAAATAGGGAGGTATAGCAAATTACCTTACAGTATCTGCTATTGTATATGGATTCTTATATCGCTTAGAATTACGTGAAAAAATGTAAATATGTATGTGACTAAATTTCTATGGAACACGCTACAGATTGCATATTTTATTGGTCTAATATACAGGATGATTTATGCATGTATGCTGTTTTTTTTAATACATATGTTCTAAAAACTATAATACAGGGTGTATATTGTTATTTATTTTTTTCTATTCTTTTTTAAGGTATATATTTAAAGCAAAAACATAAATTATTTTATTGCATTTGAGGGTTCTATATACAGGATTTGCGTAAAATATCTAGGTTTTTGGACAATCCACGAAGGTTAAAAGCCCAAATACTAACGTACCGTGGGTGTTAAAAGCGATGTAAGAGGAAGTTTGTTGACACGGGACTTAAATACTTGAAGATTGGGGGAGACAGCAGAGACAGCGAGTTCCACATTCTAGAAACTCTAGGAATAAAAGAACAAACAAAGTAGAATGTTTAAGACCAGTCCAGTTGGACTGTATAGGGATGCATACGTGCGGCACCACAAGGTTTTCTGTTGGGGACCGTAAGTAAAGGAATTATGTTGTACAGTTTCTCAGGGCAGAAGCCGTGAAAGTACCTATAAAAAAGTGATAAATTCCTCACAGCGCGACGATAGGCGAGCTACCGTGGCTATATATAAAAGGTGTTTGTGCAAGTTAAAGCTATTCTCAAATATTACGCCGACAATATTAAAAATATTTTTGTTTTGCAAAATTTATCCACCAAACAACTATATTTTAAACTTCGATTGGCGCTTATAACTTTTGGTAATGGTACGTTACATGGGTGTTGAGTTAAACAACTTATAATTACCGGAAAACATATGCGCAAACTCGGATGTCAAAATAAGGTCAGTAATATTAGTGCCTGGCCTTATTTTAATATGCAATAATTTTCTAATACCACAGCAACAATTGCAACCGAATAATAAGCAACCCCTTGTTTACGTCATAAATGATCACGTGACCATATCATACGAAGACTTAATCAATGTATGGTGTACAGTCCGTAACTACACAGTGTTTTTATTTAATTTACATTACACTAATAGTACTGGCCTTATTTTGACATCCCAGTTTGCGCAGATGCATGGTGGAATAGGGACTCCCTTAATAGGCTTTATTTATGCCTGTTTTAATTCTTGACTTATTTTGGTCTTAGCAGTGTCTTATTTTAACTTTGGAACTATTCGTGTAACCAAACGACTGTCGACCACAATCGTAATATTTTTGGGGTAGAAAATACTTCGCTTTTCAAATGTATTTTTGTAATTCCGTAAAAAAACCCAAAAGAAATACGATCATACGACAAATCGCCAACCGCATTAAATAATAAATAGTAACCTAAACAAAAATGCCTTATTCTTTATTACTATTATTAATACTAATATCAATATCAGCGTAGAATCCAGGGGTGGCCCGGTGGGGACATTCCCCTCCGAAGCAAAAAATAAATCCCACCCGCAGGAAAATTTCATGTAAGTAAGCGGCCATACTTTTTTTGTTCTTAAACTTTTTGGCGGTAATTACTTTTTATAACTTCCAAATCCCCTCCGGGAATATTAAACTTTCCCCAAAAAAATCTGAATTCAACACTGATCAATATGATGTGCAATAATTCTAAAATATGTGTACAAGCACTATTTAAATAGGGTATAAATAATAGTTGATCCTTATAAGGCAAATTGCAATAGCTCCCTAACAACAGCGTTGCCAAGTTATTTCTACCCAACTTGCTAGGTATATTTCTTGTAAATTGTTAAACTTGAAACCATTTTTTATTAATAACTAGGTGGTCAAAACAATTTATATTTCTTTCATAAACCTCAAACTAATCAATTAAAAGACTGTTAGTTTTATGAAAATATCTGACGGTTAGCTTGTTTTTAATAACTAAATAACGGATACAGAACTACTATAAGAGCGTATACCATCCATGTTAAATATCCAATTTTAATTGAATTTATTTCAGATTCCAAGTGGTCAATCGACTTTAAATTTTAGGGGATTTTAATGTCTTTAATACGTAGACAAAAATATAGAAATTTCTGACGGATCTCCTACCACGACAACTACCTTTATTAAAAGCGATACATTTTAAGTCTAAATATTAAACCTAAATTAAACAAGGGCCGTGAAAGCTAACTAGGTTTGTTCTAAATTTCAAATTAATCTGGTTTCAAACCACCAAAATATGGCATCGTATTAATAAGGTTTGCAATTTGCCACCAAAATGTTTTAATTTACATTACCATGTTGAGCGTGTTGTTGGTTTTAAGTGTTGTGGAAATATTTCTGTGAGTAAAGTGTATGTGTCCTTTTCTTTGTCATTGTTTGTAGTTTACTTCTCCTGAGGAAGCTATTGAGCAATGGCGAAATATAGAGGTATTTAAGAAAAAGGAGTTTCTTTTAATTAATCCACAGACCGCAAACCCGATAAATTTCCCCAATAATATATATATATATATATATATATATATATATATATATATATATATATATATATATATGTATATATATACAATATATTAAAAAAATATATATTTCCGTGAGACCTTTCAAACCTTTTTAAAAGTACATAGCCTCGGACAGGGTCTAATTACATACAAACTTTTGCCAAAAAAAAAACGTCATTAGTTATCTATTTAAGTTAGAGTAGAAAGGCTTAGGTGATATTGTTACTGCTACAACCTAAATAAATCTACAAGGTTTGTTTAATACATTTCTTTTTTAATATAGGCTGTTTTTAATTGTTTTATTTTGTCAGTAAATTAAAAGAACACTATACACAAGTTTTTACTTACATTAAAATAAATATTTTGGTATGATCCTGGACACGATTGTACATAAAACACTTATTTTACCTACTTTTCGGTGACATTAGCTTTTAAGAAGAAATTATATGGTTTTATAATTTGTTTAAAAATTTTATAATTAAAATCAAACATTAAATATATTTAAATAGTATCAGAATTCTGCAATAAGCTAAAGTCGTGTACTATTTTTTTGCAAAAGTTAAAAAGTTTTTGATCTGGTAAAACAGTTTTGCAATTGCGTCGACCCTGTCAGGCCCTATTTTTTATTTAGCAATTATTAAATTATTTGTATATAAAATTGTGGCTCTTACCTTGCAGGTTAGATTAAGCAGATATCTTTTGTCACTGTCTTAACATTTTAAAAATACATTTCTCTCCATACTCTTTTACTTTCACTAAATTAAAAATTAATATCTCAAATATTATACAGACCACTCACGGATGGGGTTTAAAAGAAAACTTCCTTTGTTTCTGAAAAAGTCATTATTCATAAAACTTTTTGCTTGTAAAAAATAGAATTCACGAAGAGAAACTATTGAATTTGTATACAGGGTTCCCAAAAACCTAAAAAAATTAATTTTCCTTCGAGAGTAAACTACCCTAATTTTCTATTTTTAAGCAAAATATCATTTAAAAAATTTATTTAGAACAGCATTTTAATTAACTTTATTAATATTACAGAGATATCAAAATTCATAATTTTTTAACAAGCAAATATTTTAATAAAAACTGACTTTTTTCAAAAAGTTTAATTTTTGCTCAATTTGTCCCCTTGTAAACCCCAACCGTGGTCAGTCTGTACATATAAGCACTAACATACTAAAAAATAAAACAATTTGATTATACAATTTTCGGTTGGCAACAATGCTACACGTTGCAAACCGGATAAAAATAAAAAGCAAAAGAGATAATGCTTGTTGAATTTAATCTGGCAAATGTTTGCAACTGACGATAACGGTTTTGACTCCAGATTTTATGGCATTTTGAATCAGCCGGATAAACGATGCATATATATCTAGATGTCAACTGGATGCCGTTTTGCATTTTGAAATGATTTATGTACTATTATACAAGTTAAAATGGTATTTTTGAATAAACAATGTTTATCTATCAGCAGCATGCTTCATATTCTAAACAGTTTAGAAAAAGTATTAAACAAAGTGGCCATTTTTGGGTGTTTCCAAGTGATGTACAAAGTAATGTATCAGTAGCACAAATTGTTGCTCTCTTTAAAGGGTATATTATAAAATAAAAAGCTATTTTTTAATTGTAATGCATCAGTAGCACAAATTGTTAATAAAAATAACAAGCCTAATTTTATTGTATTTCTTTAATACATACATGGTGAAAACAGTCAAGGGCGGAAAAGGCACTTTCGACACGTGTTAGGAACGCTATTTTTCTACGAGCGTAAGGAAAACATAGAAACTAAAATTTTAAAATTATTTTTTAATTTTGCTACACACAATGCTACCTAATATCCTACCAAACCAAAGCAAAATTTCCTTTTAAATATGAAGTACATGAAAATCCTTTATTGCGACTCACTAATATTTGGTGAAAAATGTTTCTACTTTTTCGCACTAGTGCCTTTACACGCTAGTAGAAAAAAAAATATAAAACAATATCTAATTATGAGAAAAAATTAATAAAGTATACTTTTCCACGACCGTTAAAAAATACTGTTTTTTTAATCGTTAACATTAAGGTTAAGTACTCCATTCTGGTACACTACATATAGTGTTAAAAAAGTAACTTTTTTAACACTTCAAAGCTTTTTTCACAATTTGAATTCGTTTTTTGTTTCAACGCCTACTACAATAAACATAAATATCAATTTATGCAATGTAACAGGAAACGCGACATCACCTGGACCAAACAGTCAAGTTACCTTTGGTTTCGTCATTATTTCTTTAAGTTCATGTGTCACTAGTTTTAAAATTTGACAGTTTGCAAACAAATTTCATAGAAATTATTAAAAATTAATAGTAGTTAGGAATTTGTATAACTAAGAAATTAAAAAAAGGATGTGCTGCAAAAATTATAATTAATAAGTTTAGATAACAAAAAAAAAACATGTATAAAAT
Organism: Listronotus bonariensis; assembly: GCA_014170235.1. Lineage (NCBI taxonomy): Eukaryota > Metazoa > Arthropoda > Insecta > Coleoptera > Curculionidae > Listronotus > Listronotus bonariensis. The sequence continues at coordinate 251,102 of JACEGR010000480.1, read as the reverse complement.
GGTATTTTGAAGAAAAATTTATACGGTCGTGGAAAAAATATAGTATGTAACACATGCATAAAGTGTCTTTTTTACTCATGGGATTGTCGCACTTGCCTAACGGCTCGTACTGTCAAACTTAAAGAGAAAAGTATCACTTTATGCACTTGTTACATAAGTCACTATTAATTAAGAAGATAATCAACTACTTCAAATTAAAAATCAGAACATGATTTCTGAGGGCACATAATGACTTATAATAAAAAATAAGAAAGTTATCTGTTTTTGGTATCCCGAAATAATTTAGTATCATAATTTAAGGCCATAATTTATTTCTATAGGCTATTAATTATGTTTAGAAAGGATCTACGAGAGGTTTTATTGTTGCATATGGTCAATGAGTCCCCAAATATAAAAATTCGCGGAGTGCTACTCTTTGGATGAGTGCGTTTTCGAGAACTTCCCCTTTTAACTTTTTAAGGTTAGCTCGAAAACTAAGCCAGTTTTTTTATCGCTTTCTTAATTAAAAAATAATAATAATTTGGCAAAAATACAATGTGTCTTTGTAAGTTGGCGGCATAAGGAAAACTTTTTTATTAATAATTTTACAAAAAATATATATTTTTATACAAAGTTCTATATGGTCCAAAACCTGAAATGCAATCATCAGATAGCAAAAATACTTTACTCTTGAGCAAAAATTACATTTTTGGTCAAACCTCGTACATGACTGACACAATTTGATATCTGATGATTGCATTATAGATTTAAGACCATGCGGAACTTTTTATATGGAATAACTTTTTTCGTAAAACTAAAAATAAAAAGTTTCCCATATGCCGCCAACTTACGTAGACACACTGTATGCTCAATAGGAATGGGCATTGCTTCATAAAAAAAAACTTTTAGTTTTTCTCTACCATGAGCAAAAGTTATATTGAGATTGTAAAACATGATTTATTTTTACATTGCCTACTTTCTAGCCCATATCAGTATTAAATGACAAACTGTGCAATTTCTCAAAAACGAATTAAAAGAAATATAAAGTGTGATATTTCTTTAAAAGGTAATCAATTCATTATTTAAAAAATATACGGATGTTCTATTTAAAATTAACAAAAATAAAAAAACAGTCAAAAATGCATGCTTGCTATATGTATAAAAAGTTGCTGTAAAAATGTTTTTACAAAATTTAATAAAAATTAAAAATAAAAAGTTACGAAGGATTAAAGAAAATGTAAGAAATGAAGAAACACGCTGTAGCGAGTAGTATACGATGCAAGTTTGGCTTAAAATTTAAGTTTGCAAATGTGGGTCAGTTCTTGTGTAAAACATACAAAAACAATAATTTTTTATAGAAAACCATTGAATTTGGCCCACCCTGTACACAACACAAAATTATTTGCTCTGCGACCCTTTTTAACGTACGCGACGTCGGATATATGATAAGATTAGAAATGAAAAATTACCCTCTTTGCTTATGGCAGCAGTGCACCAAAACTATTAAAAAACCAACAAAATAAAAAAATCCAACTAGGGATCACAACAAAGATTTGCTAAATGTTATTTACAATTATTGGCAATAAATATAAGACGTTGGGAGCCAGAAATATATTTTACGAGTATTTTTAATGGCATTAAACTTATTTATCAGAGCCAAAGTAGGCTAAGAATTAATATAGGATAGTGGTAACTTACTAAGTCCACTTTAGCTTTGATAAATAAGTTTTATACTCTTAGAAATACGCGTTAGAGGTCTTTTTAATTGTGGGATGGTCCGCTCTAGCTCTCAACGCCTCATATACTTTTTTAATATAAAAATGTAATGAAAAGTAAGTTTTCTTCCAAAATAATTTAAATACCTGTATTAAAATGATATAACAGCACTAAGTTCTGTGCTTTGATATTAACAGTTGTAACAAAGTTTCTAGAAGTTTATAATTTAACCTTTAATGGAGTTTATGAACGTACATAGTACCCCAGGTGTCATCCCATTTTCTTTGCATTAAAGTTGGCTTTAGACTCGTTAGTTTTCTTGGTATAACTTTAAATGTCTTAGGAAACTTTGGAAAAATAAATTTTCTACTCTTTTATATTTAAGTAAATATATTAAAAGTTTTTTTCTGTAACGACAATATTTAAATTATAAAGTCAAAGTTAAAGTCAATCTTATATTTGCTAACCTTCTAAAAAATCCCTAAATCTTTAAATATTACATTATATTATTTGCATAAACTTTGACACTTTTTCTTTTAATCCTTAAACAGGCCAAAAGCCTAAATACTTACGTACCGTGGGTGTCTTAAGCAACGTAAGAGGAAGTTTGTTAACACAAGACTTAAAAACTTGAAGATTTGGGGGAGAAGAAAAGACCTCCGCTGGCAGTAGGTTCCACAGTCTAGAAACTCTAGGGATAATAGAACGAACGAAATGGGAAGTTCGTGGCCAATTGGACCGTATAGGGATGCATACGTGCGGCACCACGACTTTCTCTGTTACGAGCTGCAAGAGGAGGGACTATACTGGATAATTCGTCGGAACAGAAGCCTTAAAAGTATCTATAAAAGAGCGATAGATCTCCCACAGTTCGACGAGGATCATTAATAAGACGAACAGCTCTTCTTTGAATGGCATCAAGAATGCTGAGGGTTGTAGGGGATGCCATTCCCCAGACATGAGAACAATATTCCTGAAATGGGTCGAATTTGGGGCACATACAAAGTGTATAAATTGGAAGTAGAAAAATATTTTTGGCTGGGAAAAAAAACCAAGCTTTTCTATAGCTATAGATACAATGTGTTTGTGCCAGTTAAAGTTATTTTTAAATGTGACGCCTACAAGTTTGAATGTGCCTCCGCTCTGCAAAACCTGGCCATTCAGAAGCAAAGGGTGAGTGTTTGATGATTTTTTTCGCGATAAGAAACATGATTGTGGTTAAAAAGCATTAAATGGACCGATATTTTCGGCGCCCCAATCCAATATCAAATTGAGATCCTGTGAAAGAGATATCTGCATCGCCCTGCGCTTGCTTTCCAAGTCGGGTTGAGAGATTGGTTAAAGAACCTAAAAACTATCGTCAGCATAACTATGAATGGGATTGGTTGTTGAAAAAAGAAGGTAATTGATGTGAAAAAAAACAAAGTTGGTGCTAGTACTGAACCCTGAGGCAATTTCGTGAAAGTTTGAAGAGTGGCCATCAACAATGACTGATATACGTCGATTAGAAAGATAACTAAAGAGCCAAGAGCAAAGTTTAGTTGGAAGACCGTAGGAGGGAAGTTTATTGAGAAGTGTGTCGTGCCAGACCTGGGACTCACCTAGAAACTCAAGAGACTTGTTCCAGTTGTGCGAAACGAAGGAAAGAAGATCTGCTGTAGATCTCTTGTGACGAAATACGTATTGTCTGTCATGTAAAATTTTATTTTTTCTAAATATCTAAGAATTTGCGAGTTAATGGATTTCCCCATTACTTTACAAAGCATTGAGAGGAGTAAAATGGGTCTATAGTTGGATGGAAGAGATTTAGATCCTTTTTTGGGAATAGGCTGGACACGTGCAGCTCTCCAGCTGTCTGGAAAAATACCCATGTCATAAGAAATTCAGAGAGAGCCTAGTTAAAATAGGTGCAAGTTTAGGAGCACATTTTTTTAAACCGATTGCCGGTATTCCATCTAGCCCAGACGACATATGTACACGTCGTGCCGAATTGAATTTTTAATTAACACTAGCAGGTAGCAATAAGACAAAAAAATACATTTAAAACCTGCTTATTGCTTAAATGTGGTAAATAACAAAAATAAATTTAAGTATGTTCTCCTCTGATCGTGAAGAAACTCATTTTGGGTAAACGTTAAATACAGAATAATACACTTAAGACGAAGAAGATTTCTGTTGATTTTTAAATTGTAAGTAAAGGTAAGTAAATTAAAAATACAACGTTACAGAGCTAAAGTTAAAAAAAAACATTTGGGGAAAACCAAAAACACTATTTTACAAGCAACGTTTGACCTGGTTCTATAGATATTCGTTCGTGCGAAGTCAAGGTAAAGGAATCCGAACGGAAAACTAGCGCACGCAGTGGATAATTTGACAGCTAAGGACGGTGTTTTTTAATTTTGGATTAAGAACACACATGTTTAATTGTTAATGTTATAATAATTTGGAAAAAATTAATTAAAATAGCCATCGCAGTTGCTGTGTGGTGAAATAAAAAATACAAGCAGAAAGTCATTGTAAATTTTATAAATTTCTAACTGCTAAATGGAAAATCAATGAAAGAAAAATGTGAGTTGCTCCAATAAGAAGCAAAAGTAAATAGTATTCCAATTTTTATATTATTGACATCAGTGATACTAAATATACCTTGTTAATAATTTTTTACCTAACCTTTTACTATATTCCGGTTCCTTTTTGCAAAAAAATAATATACCACTAAATTGGCACACAATGTTTTATAAACAATGAAAATTATTTCAAAACCTTATTTTTTTATTTATTTTACACGTTTTTTTATTAATTGCATTTTTTAATCCTAAACGCTGCAACCATGTATACTATTGTATACACATGTGTATTAGACTAGGCCAAAAAATCGTATATTTTTTTAATATGTCGAAAATATTGTTTAGGGTTGCAAAAAGTAAGTATCGTGAAGATTTAAGCCCTTAATATTAATATTTAGACGTCCCTCTCCTTTAATTTGGTTTTTTATTTGTGCTTTCATTTTTGCGTCAAAGCTCCGTAACTATTAAGGTAAAAAAATTATAGGCACACACATCTATAGAAAATTAAATTGCCTATAAAAAGCGTCCCATTGAAAATTTCTGCCAGACGAAACGGTTTGGAATAATCAAGCTTTAAACATTGATATATTTTTAGATTTACCTTTTTTATTTTTGGATTTTGTAACTAACAAAAATATATATATATATATATATATATATATATATATATATATATATATATATATATATATATATATATATATATATATATATATATATATATATATTGAAAAAAACAACATAGATTAATAAAGGGAATCTAATGCTCTTCAAAAAGTCTCTTAATGTGTTTAATAAAATAGGTCTTTTTAAAGTTATTTATAATTAATATTAAAGAAACAATTAAATTACTGTTTTCTTAATTTTTAAACCAAGTTTTTTAATTTTTGGATCAAATTGATATATTGTAGATATAAAGGTAAAACTAACTAAGTAACGATTTTATGTTTTAAGGATATCAGCAATTTTATATAAAATTTGCTATGAGTAAAAAAAAAGAAAAGCCTTTGCTATTATGTTTTATATTGCTATTAAAATTAATGGATTCTATTAAAAATTGCTTTTAATTTTTACAAAAAAAATATCCAAAAACGTCAGAAATACCAGTTTTTGTAATTGGTGAATTTTACCCCTTTTGTAACCTAGTAATTTTACCATCTAGTGCCTAAATATTAAAATATAACTGCACATAAAAACACTAGAGAAAATTGTTGGCTCACTAAACCTAAAACTAAATTAATGGTTTAACTTAATACATCACCGATTAATATCCTGTCTTGACTTATGAATCAAAAAATTTTACTGACACATACGGAATATTTCTATGTATTTACTTTATTGTTAGTTTCAAAATTCCAAAATAAAAAAGGTAAATCTAAAAAACATCTTTATACTTAAAGCTTGATTACATGAAAACGGTTCGTCTAGTGAAAATTCTCAATAAGATGTTTTTTGTAGGCAATTTAATTCTCTAAAGATATATGTGCACATAAACGTTTTTGCCTAAATAGTAAGGAAGCTTTGATGCAAAAATGAAAGCACAAATAAAAAATCTAAATTAAAGGCGAGGGATCTCTAAATATTAATATTCAGGGCTCAAAATTTTACCATATTTTCCTTTTGTTACCCTAAAAATATTTTTAATATATTTAAAAAAAATAATTAAAGTGGATTTTTTGGCTCAGTCTAATGTGTATGCAGGGTGGCAGACATGGCGACTTGATTCAAAGTCAAGTTTTGAAATTAATTACATAAGGCACAAAATCAATTAAAAAAAAATTAAAAGGCTTTTTAGTATTGTATAATATATTGTGTGCCAATTTAGTGTTAAGTCAGAAAAAATTACCGAGAAAAATCCGTTTCACTCTAAAAATTGGAAAATCATAGTGTTATTTGTTATGATAAATTTAAAAAAAAAATGTGTATCGTCCTATCCAAACCAAGTTTTTTAAAAATGTGGGTGTATTTTTTTCATTAATTTAATTAAAAATAATTAAAAAAGTAAAAAGGAACATGTAGTACCTTATATAAGACGTAATCTTCGATAATATTATTTTACATGTAAACTACTTTAACCCTTTCGGTTTTCCTAAATATACAAATATTTAAATTTTAATTTACTATTTCAGGTAAAAAACTGACCATAAATATAAACGTTATGCTTGCATATTACATACCTAAACATAAAAGTCCTAAATTAAACGCAGTTACACGAGAAGCGCCTGCTAATTTTGGTCAAATAGATTTAAACATTACTGGACTTACGGGATTTATTCCAGAATTATGCATTAAACTTCGTTGCAAAAACCTAATTTTATTTACAATTAGGCTAATACGTTTATTTTTAATTAATTTACCGGTAAGTTTGATCAGATATCAACTCAGTAACCATGATAATCACATTTTTGATTTTCAAAAAAGTTCTTTTTAAAACCGAGAAAAATGAATGCTTTTTGGGGAGTTTTATTTATCAAAAATTATTATAATTCTTAAATCCTTAAATTGTTGCGAAATTCGCTTTTATTTAATAATTTTCTATAGTTTGTCTACAAGAAAAACTTATTAGCTTAATTGTAGCTAAATCAGATTTCTTTCGCAACGAGGTTAAATACAGTATTTTGAAAAAAGTCCCGTAAGTTTAGTCCTATCTAAATCTTTTTGATCAAAATTGGCAAACCTAAAGAGAACATATATGAGCCCTCCAAAAATGAAAAGATAGAAGCAACAGATTAAGAGTTATTATTGGTTAAAAAGTGTGCAAGTTTAATTTGGCCCAACCTATAATTTATGATAATAACAGAAGACCACGATTCTAAATGGGGATTTACTTGAGCGTCATAAAAACCTATTGGGTTGCAAAGCTTAGATGATAAATGTTTAGCATGTAATTAACTTACGCTATCTTAATCTGACGTGCTCGAAAATTTCTGATAAATATATTTTTGTTTTTACCATCAGCCCTGTATACGGAGCTCATATTTAGTGGAGGTACATAACCGGGTACAAGGTATCCTCCGGTATATTAATCTGCCGCGGTATAGTAAATCCTGAAATCCCCTCTTGAGCTCCCCTACTATAAATTAATATAAAGAAGGTTTAAACAAAAAGACAACCTATTTTTTACAGTGGTTTTTAGTATTTATTTAAATTATCACATTATCACTTTACATGATTATTTGGGTGGTTAAAAAAAACGTTTTTTTTACTTCTGACATTAAAAAATTGATTCCTAGGCATCTCCAGAGAATGTTTTAAAAAAATCTATTTGTAAAGGGTTTAATTTTCTACAAAAAGTTTTGCTGTATGATTAACGAATGGTGAGATATGATTTATTTCGTATGAAAAAAACATAAAAACTTCTATGAGGCGAATTTTTCACCAAAAACATAAATGTGAAAAAGGTGAGTCAAGCTCAATACTAAAATAATTATGCTTGACTGTAGGCTTCGCCGCAAAAAGAATAGAGATCCAAATGAGTGCCAAGTTTTGTAAAAATCCAATTAAGTATGAGATCTTAATGTAGGTTAGAAAATATGACTTGGCAAGTTTTTATTACAGTCATTTTATAAGGTTATTCAACTTTTTAAATACATTTCCCTTTAATTCCGATAAAAAGTGGCCAAGTCAAATCTAACGCACTTTAGGATCTTATACATATTTAGATTTTGTACAAAACTTAGCACTTATTTAGATCTCCATTCTTTTTGCGGCGAAGCCCACTGTCAAGTACAATTTTAGTATATATTTACATTTATGGTAATAGCTTTATTTGTTCTAAAGTTATTCGCGATCAAAATGGATGAAGAAATAGACTGTATTTTAAAAAATTAAGAGTTTGCTGCATTATATTTTAAATCTAATAATATACGTGTGTATAAAATAAAATAAGAGTTTCTTTTAAAAACAGGATTATGCAAAACTTGTAGTATTTCAATAAAAATGTTAATTAAATTTTTTAAACAAATATTTTTAGTAAAAACTGGGTAACTTAAAGCACAGCAAAGCAGTATTAAAGCTTTCAGTTAGATAGCGAATGATTTTTACTTATAATTAGTTTAAAAATTTGAAGGAACAAGAAAAATATTAATGTCTTACAGAGACATTCTCTGCTAATTAAAAACATAGCTCTGCGAAACATTTTTAATTAAACTTGATTTTCTTGTTTTTTATAGTCTAAGTACTCCAGAAATAAAAAAACTCACAAAGTAGAAAGTAAAAAGTTTCTGTGGATGAGTTGTATAAAAGTGATTTTCTAAAACCACTCAGGGTTAAGGTCTATTTCCGTTAGGGGCACGATTGAAAATGTACCTGTTTTTCCCGTTTGGGACTCTATTCTAAAATTGACCTGCGAAGATATACTTGCATTCCTGTTTGGGGCACTAATGTATACGATTTTCTAATTAGTAAATAAATCCGTTAACTTTACAGTTTATCCAGTGCGTATTAATCTTGGGTATAATTAAGGAATTAAAAAAAAAAGGACTTGCTCACCAGAACTAACCAGACCCTCCACCTATACTCTCTAATAATAACACAACTATTGTAATTCAATAAGACTAATGGTGTGTTTATGTCGGAGCGACGAGGAACGAGGGTACCAGCGAGGTAATAAGAGCTCGGTTATAACAGCGCGGTAAAAACAGCGAGGCAAAAGCAGCTCGACATGTATTTCTCTGAAAGGTTTTTTGCTTTCTCTCTTAAAAAACTTGTTTTTTGTTTTTGTTGAAACGACGAGAAGACCAGCGAGGTGAATACAGCGCGGCTAAAGCAGCGAGGTAATAGGAGCGCAGTAACAGCAGCGAGATATTTATTTGTTGTTTTGTAACTTTTAACAGCTAATATCTTGAAAAATATTAGTTAAAAAAACGTATAACACATTTTTTTAATAAAATTACTTATTCGAGCGATTCCTGTAATAAAATTCAATAAAAAATTTCACCCCGAAATGGAGTGGCAACCACCCACCCGGGTTTTGGAGCCCTTCTGTTCGATATATATGTATATAATATGTAGATTTTGATCTTTCTGCTATGTTCTATTTTCTGTTGAAATTTGAAATAAATCCATACAGAACAAAATAATAGGTAAATACATCGAAGTGGAAGCAGTGAGGTAAACACAGCGCGGTGAAAGCAGCGAGGTAATAGGAGCGCGGTAACAGCAGCGAGATATTTATTTGTTGTTTTGTAACTTTTAACAGCTAATATCTTGAAAAATATTAGTTAAAAAAACGTATAACACATTTTTTTAATTAAAATTACTTATTCAAGCGATTCCTGTAATAAAATTCAATAAAACAATTTCAACCCCGAGATAGAGTAGCAACCACCCACCCGGGTTTTGGAGCCCTTCTGTTCGATATATATGTATATAATATGTATATTTTGATCTTTCTGCTATTTTCTATTTTCTGTTGAAATTTGAAATAAATCCATACAGAACAAAATAATTGTAGGAATCTCACCTTTATTTCCTGCACTATATGTAAATAAAGAGCGAAATATGTAAAAAAATGTTTAAATAATATTATTAAGGTCATGCATACTGCGCGCTTAGATATCGGTACGCTCAGGTCAAATAATTTACATGCTTTTTTAATACATAACCTTAAATGACATTTAAATAGCACGTAAGATATTTGGTCGTACCGTGGGCGTACCGAGCCCTGAACGCCTAGTATGAATCACGGTTGTACATATATATAGCTTATGTATGGGGGGAACTTTAACTGCCAAGAAATTTGATACCAAAAATATTGGAGACCCTAACAAAAAGGTACAACCACATATTCTCTTCCTTCCTTCTTCCCGTATGCTAAGGGGTCGGGGGGTTCACTTAACCATACGCATTAAATTTCTATTGTTTTTTTTAAGTAATGTTTTTGCGATTTAGAACCACCTTGTATATCCTACGACGATTTTCTTTAACTTTCAGACAAAGCATTTTTTTTTGAATAGTTACTTTTTTTCAAAATATAAAAAACAGGTATAGTTAAGTATATCCGTGGAGCCACTGTATTTTAACAGAACCACTTATGATAAAAGCAAAGAAAATGCACAGAACAATTTTCGTCGCTGTCCCCTTTGCTTTGCTTCCAAGCGCTGCTTATCGTATTGTTTCACTATAAACACTTGCATATTAAACTACGAGATACTTTTCTTCGCTTTGGTAGTAGAACCGCTAACCTCAGCCCTCGTCGCTACGACATAAACACACCCTAATACTAATTTCAGAATCAAAATTTTAGTAATAAAATCTAGTTCTTTATCCTGAGCTTTAGTTAGCTCTTCTTGATAAATTATTGGAAAAGGCGTAGATTCGTTCAGTTTTTAGCTCGATACCACCACCACTGTCATTATTAGTTTAGACGAGTGCCCGTAACGGGAATACTAAAGTCGGTTAATTAGAGTCGTTCAGGTACAATTTATGGTAATGCCCCAAACGGGAAAGAAACAGGTAAATTTTAAATCGTGTCCCTAACGGGAATGCCCCAAACGGGAAAACACCGGGATAAATATGTTTTGCTAAGTCATAAAAATAATTACAGCTCACCAGCAGTAAAAAGATAGAATACAGTAAAATTAGAAGGAGCAGCAGTAGCTATGAATACTATTTTATAGCTTATTTAAGAAAATTTATAATATGAACTATTTCTTTAATATGCCATTAAGTTTACTTTTTTCCCGATTATAATTTTCGGACTGAATTTTCCAGTATTTTGCTGAAAGTAAAGTTTAAAAGCAATATGGTAAATAAGTGGGTAATCTGGTATATTTCCCAAACCAATTAAAACTTACCAAAATCAGAGAGATCTTTCTTTACGGTCTTCCAGCTGAACCCGTAAATCCCTTGCTTACAGAAAGGCTTTTTGTCCTTCCTGGAAAAAAAAACGTAAATAATAATGTGAAATATATTTTATAAAATAAGCTTTAACAAAACTAATTTTAAATTGTTAATTTTCAGGATAGCTTAAAAAGCTAAAATACCTAATATCAAATTTATTATAGTTTATTAATATGTGGATTACAATAATTTGAATAATAAGTTTTTAATTAGTGTGGGCATATTCTGCATGTTTTTCATAATATATTGTTTTACAACCTACACACAATACTAGATTAATTGAAATCATAATGAAGAGGATAATTTGTTAAATAATATAAATGAATCTTGTATTATCGCAGTGTTGCCTTTTATTGTAACTCAAGAGAAAATAAGTCCGGTAAAGTGATATTTATTAAATTTGATTATAAGAATAAATAATTTATACAAGCTGTGTCCAAAATACAGGATATTAAACCGTTAAAAATTATTATATTTTTTTATATTTTTTATTTTCCTAGTACAATTAAACAAAGTGTTTTTGTAGCACTACAAGACCTATTTAGGTCTAACATTTCTAAATTTATTAGAATATTAATTATAAGTATTTGTGAAAAAAATATGGCACTGACTTTTCCGCTACTTTTATAATTTCTTTGAATTAAGCACGCAAAAATACAGCAGCGAAAAACAGCGTACTCGTTCCATGCATATAACCAGTTACTAAATAAAATTTGAATCTACATTTATTGTCAATAAAAATATGTTTTTATTTCGTAAACCTTTTTCCCGATAACTGTAAACAAATACCATATTTACGATATCGAAATCCTTTTTCCTTTCAATAAAATACAAAATATATCTTTTAATATTTTTCCTTTTTTTCCATTTAGCCTCCTAATATCCCATTAATTTTAAGTTATAAAACTTTTTTAAAAGAAATTGTATACCCCTGAGGATTTAGTTCGGAAAATATCGCTTGAAGAGATTCAGCTTTAGATATATTGATTCGCAAAATACGTTTAGAAAAGCGTTTAGTTTATTTTTGCGACACCAAATCACTTTATTAAAATGGACATTCTTATTTTGCGAAAACACTAGTCTATTGTAATTATGTACATATGTAAAAGCTCTATGATAGTGTCGATTTCACACAACGCCAAACATTGAAGCAGGATGCTTTACAAACGAACTTAATCCCTTGCGTACATCCTTTTTCCATTAAAAACTATTTTTAGTAAATTTGATTTGTTTTTTTGTTGGTATAATAATATTGCTTTTCTACTAAAAAGAAACAAATGGTGTTTTTGTAAATAACGATTTAAAACACCATTTTAATACAGGGTGGGGTAAAATGAACGTTATGATGTTAATGTTTTACAACTTTTTTATATATAATTTTATTCTCTCTTTTATTTGGAAAATTTGTTCAGAAGGTTTTGGAAATTAAAAATAAAGCAATGCACAACAACCAATCGCCTTTTTAATAAGTTTCAGCAAAAAGGTTCAGTAAGAAACCTTCCTGGTGCCAGATAACTTATAGAGCGCACCCAAAAAATATTAAACGTGTACGGAAGAGAGTCCTGAAATATGAACGAGGAGACGTTCGTTATAACTTGGTTCGGTCGCCTTTATTTCTAGCACCCGCTGGATTTTATAGGAAAACATGTAGCCAAATTTTTAAAAAATACTGCCTTGATAACCCAAGTTGTGCCAAACGTCTCCTCGTTGATGTTTTAGGACTCTCTTCCACGTTCTCCCGTACACGTTTAATATTTTCGCCGGTGCGCGCTATAGGTGGTCTTTTCGGCACCATAAGGGTTCCTTACTGACTGAACTGACTTCCCGTTTAAAAAATAAAATTTTTGATTTTGTTCCTTTCTGCTATGGTGTATTGGTCCATTTTAAAATTTTTAAGCCTTTTTTCAAGTTTCTAAAACAACAAGAGAAAATTAAATTATTTATAATAACGTTTATTTTGCGCTACTCTTTATAACAAAAAAAAAATATTATTATCATAACATTTTGGGTTAAAATTTTCTGTTACAAAATTGCATTCACCTAAGTTACCAGGGATTTTTATCATTGACAACTTTGGAATAAATTGATTTTAACTATTGAATTTATATAAAAACTTCCTTAACTAAGCCGGTAGCAAACAAAAAAAAATAGAAAGCATTGCTTTTTTTTCCTGTAAGATAAATAGAAATAATTCCCTACTGTTTGAATAATATACAAAATAATTAAAAAACACAGCCCCACAAATCTTTATGTGTTTTGGGTCGCTGAACACGAATATGAGGTCGATTTAACCCAATCGGGTCAGAGTCAAAATAGACCACAATCGTAGTATCTTTATGTTTTCGAGTCGCTGATTTCGAATCCGGGATCAGTTTGACCCCATCAGGTTATGGTCAAGGTCATTTTAAGGTCAGATATCATGATTGTGATCTCTTTAGATAACTTCGGATAATTTGACCTTGATATGACCTTGATCTCAACCTGATGGGTTAATTTGACAACGAATTTAAATTCAACAACCCCAAAAACATAAAGATACAATGATTGTGGTTTGTTTTCTTGACAAATTTTAATAATTTGACCTTGATATAACCTTGAGCCAATGGGATCAAGAGGTCAATTTGACTTCAAATTCTAACAACAAAAGATACCACAATTGTGGTCTATTTTCGATGAGCTTTGATGGTTGGACCTTAAAATAACCTTAACCATATGACCTAATGAAGTCAAACTAACCCCAAATTTGAAGTCAGTAACTCTAAAAACCTAAAAATACCACGATTGTCGTCTATTTTCAATAAATTTTGTTGATTTTACCTTAAAATGACCTTGACCATGACCTGATGGGGTCAAACCGAACCCAGATTCGGATTTAGCTACCCAAAAAGATATAGATAACATGGTCTGTCTTTCAGAGCAGCAACTTTTTTTTTGTGTGACTGTGTAATATTCGTTTTTTGACAGTTAAGGAAAGAACTTCTGCTTTTCATGTTATTTACCAGGACCCTTTACTGTGACACGTTTTGCCTGCCTTCCAGGAACCTATTAAAGTGGGTGTACCGGGTCCATGATGAATAACACGAAAAACAATATGCCTTCTTTTAAAACAGCTACACATTGTTGTTTTTTCATCTTTAATGTCAAAGATTACTATCCTTTTGAGTAAGACATCCATGGTGAAATTTAAATCTTACCGTAGAACAAAGATAGTCTTTCCATAAGGACAAAAAAATAAATGTTCTAATTTAAATCTATTTGCTTTGACTCACTGCACGTTGTGAGTTGTATATAACGATGGGAATATATTCTTATTATTTGAAAATGATATTCTTAAAAATATATTTTTAACAGAAGCATATAAGTAGATTTAGTCAAGTTAACATTATTTTTTTTATCCTAAGGATAATAGCGCGTTCTTTGTAGATATCATTTTCTCGCCACGATTATTTAAACTCAAATTTGTTTAAAGTAATACCATGGTTTGGTAAAGTTTTTTACTTAGTTTTTTGCATTATAACTTAAAACTTTAGATAGTCCATTGGGCATATACTATGAACTTTCTAATAATTGTTTTAAGGGATTTTACCATACATGAAGTCTTGTCATCATTAGAGAATAATAAAATAAATGCAGATAACATTTTGAGGAGGCATTTAAGTACTTTGATCGAATCGGTTATTGGTATCGCAAATGCAAATGAGTATATAATATTACTTTGTCTTGGCTAAAGATATTTAAGTTTTTCTGTAAAAATAGCTTTTCTTAAATATCCCTTATCTTATTATTTTTATTTAGGACAAGTTGTGTCTTATTTAAAGAATATACAGTACTTGTTTAAATCCAGCACCTCCCTACTAACTTTTGAATTGTTTGGTAATTTTTCAGGAAAGCCTAAAACTTTAGACAAGACATGACAAATATAAATATCAAACTAACAGCTGGGCGCTGTGGTTTTTGTGGTATTTTTTAAAGCTTTTTTAAGGATATTATATTTAATGGTAATATTGGTGATAATATACAGAAGAGGATTTTTTAATGACGCACCCTGTAAATTATATCACCATTAAAAAATATCTAAAAGACCTTTAGGAAAATACCACATTAGGTTTATCCAACTTTATAATTTTTGAAGATATGGCTATCGAAATAAGTACCGCTTTTTGTGGTAGGTAAAGTTGTTCACTTTTTATTCTGGAGTTATAAAGTACTTATCCAGACATGATGTGCGACAAGACCCCCCTTTTCATTTTTTTTATAGCGTCCAACTGTCGGTGTGACATTTATATTTGTCATTTCTTGCCTAAAATTTGTTTTATGTTAAATAACTTACTAAAGTCCTCAAATTTTCATGAAAAAATACCAAAAAATTCAAAATTTAGGAGGAGGGTCCCTGAGACAAGCACTGCATACTTGTTTAAAAATATACAGGGTGTTTGGCAACTTATCCGACACACCTTAAGGGCTAGTTAAACAATAAAAAATATAAGAAAAAACTTTATATGAACATTGTCCTAAACGTCTTACTTTTTGAACTACAAGGTGTTAAAATTTAAAAAAATAGTGTTTTTTATTATAACTTTTATACCAATTTAGATATTTAAAAAAAAAAGGAAAACGCCTTCTATTCACTAAAAGCCATTTTTTGGCATACAAAAAAAATCAGGTTTAAGTTATATATTTTCTGATAAAAAAATTGTTACGCCACTGCATTTTTTTAATATATATTTTTTAATTTCCATTTGGTTTGGAACTAATTTAATTTTTTGATTAATTTAATTTAAGGCACGGTTTTTGCGTAAATAAATAAAAGTAATTTCTCGCCTTAGTCATTTCGTATTGATAATATTAAATTCTACAGTAAAAAATCACCTTTGTTTTTATTCTTCTTTCTACCCTGTATTCATATTTTTTATTGTAGAATTAACCCTTAAAGTTTTTCGAATAAGTTCTAAAATACCCTCTATTGAAAAAATAACATTTAAGAGTTATTTTAATTTCTGGGAACAATAATATTGTGTTTCTTCAAGAAGAATTGTTTTAGGTAAAAATATATTTTTAAAAATATGGATTATTCTTCTGCAAGAATAATATTTTTGTGTGAAAACTCTTGACTTTTGTGTTATTTACCTTGAACCCGGTACAGTAACATTGATAAGCTCCGGTAAAGAAAATTCTGGTAAATACCATAAAAATCAGGAGTTTTTTCCTTAAGTGACAAAAATTGGAACTTTTTTGTATTATTCTTCCTATAAAAATATGCAAACTCAGGGGTTCCAAAACTTATTTCTAGTGTGACGGCCCTGGACACTGGCAATTCTCATACGACGCCCTTACACCTAACTCGACTCCCGACAATCAAAAAGTCCTTACCTAAAATGGAAATAATTTCTTATTCTAAAACAATTGAAAAGCAAAAATACAAAAATCAAAGAGCAAAAAAAACGGATTTAGGTAAAAAGTTTCAGTTTTTTTCTCTCACTTTGCGCACCTTCTGATGTATTATTAGGACTAGGACAACTATTATTTCAAACCATTAAATTGATTATTTTTTCCTATTCGTAAAAAAAAGAAGCCAAGTTCAATATTTACTTTTCTTTTTACCTTACATCCCGAAAAAATATTTTATTTTTTTTAAACCTTATCTCCACTTTGTCCCATCAACACGCGAAGCCCCTGAAAGTATACTGCCCAGGCCCTAGGGCATGTTATTTAAATAGCAATCCTAAAATTGTTTGGTCATAAATTTGGATGCTGGCTTGTTGCCTTTTTTAACTCGTTTTTGGTAAAGTAGTACTCAGACACTAGAAAGTAACGTTTCCTACTTCGCTTTTAAAAAGTTTATTAAAGAAACGTTATTGGTAAACAATTAATCTAAATTTTATATTTTCAAATAAAAAATTACATATTTTGTTTATTTTAATTTATGCTGGGCAAGAAATATAATTTCTGGACAATGATAAATATACCTTATGACGGAGCGTTTATCATATTGATACTAATAAATTATGCTTTTCGGTATTATTTGTCTCTATTTGAGACTAATGTTAATACAGTATCCATATTGTATTGTATATGTATTGTTTTAAAGAAATGCAAAGTTTTAAAAATATGCTTTCTTTTGGAATACGTGTGCTTTTAAACCAAGATTCATTTCTTACTTTAAAATAATAGTGGCTCTTAAATTGGGAGGAAAAGTACTTTAATTCATGTCTTTAATTTTAAAGAAATTCTTTAAATTAAAATATCCTTAGTATTATTTTAAGAACATCAGAATCAATAAATCAAAACCTAAAGATGTATGATTTAAGCTCTTAAATATTTTAAATATAAGTTATAAGATTTAAAACAAAAGAAATTTAAGTTTTCTATTTTTCTTTAAAAAAATAGGTTCTTATTTTGAGAACCTATACCATAATCTTTAACCTCTATGTCAAAGAGCCCATTTCTTTAATATAAGTATTCACTGAATGATGCTTTTCAGTACGGTACGATTATATCCTACCGTCGAACAACGAAAATTTTTCTTATAAGATACACTTGGTATTCGTGTTATTCAACTTGGACCCAGGACAGCCAGTTTAATAAGTCCTATGAGGTTCGGCCAAACGCATCACTGGAGAAGAGAGGTCTCGATGAATGACATATTAAGGAGGCATGATACAAAGATTATAAGAAGGTAGGATCAACAGCGATTCCAAATTGGATCGCTTTGCGCATGACGTAGCAATGTTACTTTTTTTCCGTGCAATATTTAAATTTAGGTCCTAAGAAGGCCTGCAATGTTTGTGAATTTAAGTCATTTTTTAAATATTAGGACGAGTATAGGGAAATACCTTTTTAGAATAATATTACTGTTAATCTAAAAATATAATATTTGATGTTAACTAGCTTAAAATGTTAATATAAACAAATTATCTTATTCTGAATTAGTTTTAAAGTCACAAAACTGCCAAAAAGCAAAGTAAAACGGTAAACAAACTGTTAAAAACACGAAAACAAACGTAGGGTTTCAACTTTGTTTACAAATTTGGTCACATTACTACGTCAGAGACGGTGGTCACATGGTAAACGTCATGAGCAAGATCCTACATTTCGTATTTGTTGTATCATCATAAGGAATTCCTCTCTTAACTATCAAGAGAACTAGTTCTTCATTTAAGATTCGTAGTATCTTAATTGAATTAAATTTTAATTTAGTCTGTGGTATTTACTATCTTGCCTTAAAGAAAGAATCTGTCAGTGGGAAAGAGCTCGAGGTTTTTTAGTGAATACTGAATACATAGTTTTTTAATGTAGACCCATTGGGATCACTAATAGAAATATGGTTATTTTTATTACAAAAGCGCATTCTTTTGAATTTAGTAAGCAAAGCTGAAAATATATTGTTTTCTGTTTGAAATCCTATTTCTTTAACACATATGAAAGTCACAATTCTCTCAAATTAAATCTAAAGCTTCTGTTTTAAGATATCTTTTTTAGTGTGAATTTTATAAGATATCCCTTAATTATTTAAATAATAATACCTAATAGGATATTTTAATGACGAA
Source organism: Listronotus bonariensis (assembly GCA_014170235.1). Taxonomy (NCBI): domain Eukaryota; kingdom Metazoa; phylum Arthropoda; class Insecta; order Coleoptera; family Curculionidae; genus Listronotus; species Listronotus bonariensis. Next base: position 232,450 of record JACEGR010000480.1, on the reverse strand, counting down.
AGTTAAGTTTCAATTCATTAACCTTTGGTACCTGGTACCTGCCAAAGCCTCTATAAGTCAAACTTCATAGTCTACCACCGCTTTCAGCGCATGCACTGACAAACTTTCAGTTTTTACAAAATAACGAGGCTCACAGGCTCTTACTCTATATCTCTGTCTGTTCTTAAGTGAAAACATAAGAAAGTAAGAAATACGTAAGAAAAATAGTAATCTTGACATTCCAATTAAATTCCGTGTAAACACTAAAAAGCAGAGGGGCAAAATCACTAAGACTTGATAAGTGTTTGGACAGTAAATAGGCTGAAGTTTTCAAGGCGTTAGAGCTTGCAGTTTAAATGAATATGGCGTCCATCAACCAAGAGTATTTCTTTCTTATAGCTCTAAGATGTTTTTAAGTACTATGTAGAATAAATCTTAAGATAAAGTTTAGGACAAGTGTTACGTTCGGTAAAGCTTTTTCTAGAGTTTAAGAAACATGTTAGACTTGTTTTAAATACATTATGTAAAATTAATAAACATCGTTTTCAAGTGAAAATGGACAGAGATAGTACTGCTTAAAACGTTGTGTAAATAATTGAAATAAATGAAATAAAGCCAATGGAAGTCCAAAAATATTCATCTAATATTAATAATAATGCATTGTCTACCACACCCAATCATTTTAATATGCTTTAGTGTAAAATAATTTTTTATATTGTCTTTAAGTAAAACTAGATTGAAACGTAACGACTGATAATTAATAAAACACGTTTATCTTTTATTTAACAGAAACAAATTAGGGGAGGTTCGGGAAGCCCCGCCTAGTGGTTAGGTTGCAGTAGTTGTCCACCTTCTAAACACAACTTCCAATTGATCATATTTCTATCACTTAATACAAACATTAAAGCTAAAATGCTTACTTAGCTGATTTGCACTTCGCAAAACCACTAATTCTTCGGTCGTTGAAAAACGTTTTGGATGCAGGTTGATGTAATTTTCTTCTGTGAAAATTCAAACACCTTACTACGATACATAAGTATTAATTTGCATTATTAATATATAAAATTGTAGGTGAATTATTGTATGTTATTATGCATTATTAAAATATGTTGTTTTGTAAGGTTAAACAAAATCTGTGTTAAAGAAAAAATTGTCTTATCGGGTAGGACCGCCCAGATAAAACTGCTTTGACCAAGGTGGCACCAAACCATATACAGGGTGCTTCATTAGTGCGTCGGGCTTCTACAGCGCCTTAACTATAAAAGTTAGAGATTTTGTTTCAAGTGGTTTATGAATAGGAGATAAAAGTCTATTTTTGGAAAATATTTTGTTTATATACAGAGTACTCAAATTTGCCCTACTAGAATTTGATCATTTTTTTTAAATTACCACCCCAAAAATTTTTACATATTTGGGACTCCTTTATGTTTGTCTATACATGTGTACAATATTAGACTTATTAAATTGTTAGTTTTTAAGAAAATTAAATGTTCTTCAAAAAAATAGGAAAAACATCGATAAAGGAAAAAGTTGCCCCAAGTCGATGAAAAGGTTACTGTCTCCAAAAAAGAGTTAAATCTGATTGTAGAGGGTCAAAAAATACCCTTCTATAATTTTAAGCTAATTTTGACATACAGGGTGCTCAAAAATCGCCTCAAAATAGTCAAAAATTCAATTGTTTTTTCTCGGTTTTTTTAAATGAAACACCCTGTATATTATTATTTATTCTAATAAAGCTTTAGTAAATAAACAATTTTGGTAATAGACTCAAAGTCTCTATCTGTCTTTAATTTTGTGTTACTTACACATATCGCCCTTTAAAATTATTTTTAGGTAATAATTTAATTTATTTGCTAAAAAATCAAAATACTGTAATAATAGCCAACTAAAATAAGTGTTTAAAATGCCTTCCGTTCTGGTCTAAGCATAAATTAATACGTTCATAGTTTCTTTCCACTTCACGCAGAATTTGCGGAGAAACCTGACCAAATGCCTGCCTTATTCTATTTTGCATATTCATCACAGTTGTTGGTGGATCCTAATATACTTGCCTTTGAACATAACCCCAAAGAAAAAAGTCAAGCTTCGTCAGGTCCGGTGATCTGGGTGGCCACTGAATCGGCCCGTTTCTTCCAATCCATCACCTATTGCCAAAATTTTGATTCAAATGGTTTATAACATCCCGTGAAAAATGAGGTGGTGTTCTATCTTGTTGGAGCCACATTTTGTTTCGGATCTGTGGGGGCAGATGAGCCAATAGCCTTGGTAATTCGTGCTGCAAAAACTACAAATACATAGCGCCATTTAAATGACCTTCAAAGAAATGTAGGCCTATTATATATTCTCAAACAATTCCGCCCCAAACATTTACGGACCATTGATGTTGACGATTAATTTGTCTTATGATTCGTGGGTTTTCAGAAAAATAATAATGAAAGTTATGTCTATTGACACAACCTCCATTATGAAATGTCGCTTCATCTGAAAACATAACGTAATTGAAAAATAAAGGATCTTCTTGCAAGTTGTTTCTTGCCCATTCACAAAAGGTTGTTCGATTTTAAAAATCTATCTCCGTTAATGCTTGATGTAACTGAATATGGTATGCGTGAAAGTTGTTCTTTTTTAAAATTCGCTGCACTGACGTATCGCTTATTCCTGTTGTTTCCTTCAGTTGTCTTTGGCTTTCATGAGGATTTTCAGTTACTGATAACAACACAAGCAATTCATTATCCTCGTTAGTAGCGAATTTTGACCGAGTTTCTTTCTTATACGAAACGCATCCCGTCTCAACAAATCTTGCACGAAGTCTCCTAAAACACTTTTCATCAGGAGCTCTTTTCTTTGGGAAACGAGCCGCGTAAAGCTGGATTCTCATGCATCCGTCAATCCATCGATACGACGTCCGAAATTTTTACGTATTCGTACGTAAACTTGTTTGGATTCACATGGGTCCGTATTGACGTACACATTTTTCCACTCATCCTTCCGATCACTAGGTTGGCGTCAGCTACGAAGCCAAAGTTTTAGGTCAATTTGACATTTAAAGAAGACATTCAGCCGCTAACCTTAAAAATTTTCAAAAATTGAGGGAAAGGTCTTTTTCTAATTAATTGTTTGGAACAAAATTATAGTGTTCGTTTTGAGTTGCCAATGTTATTTTTTAACTTAAAATGTCTCAGGAAGAAGAGATTGAAATTGTAACAGAGGTAATAGCTTGTTAGCATCTTTAGTTAATTACTTGTTTGAAGTTATATTTTTTTATAGAATATTGACGATGAGCAGCAATGTACCACCGTAGAAGAGCTGTTAATAAGTTGTGTTATGGCAAGACCCCCTTTATGGGATTCTCGCCTACCTATTAAAGATCGAGGAAAGGGAACAAGAGACCTCTTGTGGTTAGAGATACATAAGGAATTTGGAGAAAACCCAGATTTTTCTGTAGAGTACCTTATGAAGAAATGGCGCTCTTTAAGAGACACCTATGTTAGAATAAGGGGAGAATATACTCCAAGCGGCTCAGCCGCAAAAAAGAAAAGGAAGTGGGAGTTTTACGATTCCTTACAATTTCTCAATGATACCATTACATTTCGGCCAACTGTTTCCAACATACAGTCTCCAAGCGCAAGTACTGTCCCTTCGCCAATGCAGTCCCCTGCCAGTGACACTGAATGTGAGACCTCCGTGAAGTCCTCGGTGAAGCCCTTGTCAAAATCGAAAGGAGAGAAAAAAATAGAAAATGCTATTATTGAAACGTTAAATAAAATAAATGAACAGCCAGCAGAAGCACCCTCAGTCAACCTTATCTGTTTAAGAATTTCACAAATGCTTAGTCAAATGCCACAACAGGAAAGAAGTCTCTTAGAAATAAAACTGCTGCAAGTGACATTTGAGGCTGCACAGGAATTTTTAAAATAAGATTATTATCTGTGTAATATTGAAACATTCTTGTACAAAATTAAAATAAAAATAATTTGTTTCGTATTCAATGATTTATATTATCATATTTTAAATAAATAAAAAGGATTTTTATTAGTAACATAGTAACATTATTAATGTAATTTTTGGTCACAAATAGGAAAACTAATTATTTATGCCACTGAAATATAACTGCTCCTTCATTTAAAAAATAGTTGGTTAACTTCTCTCTCATTATCTCTGCAGCTCTTCCATACATATTTGTACTAGTTCTTTTAACAGGAAGAAGATTGAAAGTATTTTCATTTCTCCAATCCCCTTCAATTATTTCCCCATTACCATTTTCCCTGTCAACACTCGTAGTAGTAAAATATTGTTTCTCAGAGCCACCATCTTTTGTATCTAAACTCATTAAGAAGTTATGCAAGCAAACTGAAGCCTTTATTATAGCTATCACTGTAGCTTCAGATGCTATAATTGGTTTCCTGAAGATGCGCCATCTTGCTGCTAAAATTCCAAAAACATTCTCAATTACTCTCCGTGTTCTACATAACCTAAAAATAATTTTAAAAAACCTTAAATTGCTTACTATCAGTTATCAGTAGGCCTTAGAAAATTACTATTACTTATGTGATAAGAAAAAGAGTTAATAAATATAAAGTGAAGTACAAGACAAACCTATTTCACACAAAAACCCTAATTTTTTTCAGATTTTCTTTCAAATGAAGAAAAAATAAAAAAAAAACAGTTTTCTTGTCTCAAATAGTATTATATTTGTCCTATGCGCCCATCTCTTTTATTATACAAGGTATAAAGAAACTTTAAATACAAAAGTTTTAGAAAATTATCCAAATCGTCAAAAAAATATATTTTTTGGACGGTTTGAATAATTTTCTAAAACTTCCGTATTTAAAGTTCTTTCTACCTTGTATAATAAACGAGATAGGTGCTGTCTAAATATACGGACCAACCCTGTATTATATGGCAAAAATTCACTCACTTTATAGGTATTTAAAAAGTTTTGTCAATCTTGTCGAGAGATATAGGTAGTGAAAATGGTCAAAGTGAGCCATTTTCCTTTTAAGCTGTGAAGCTCTAATCTCAGCCAAAATTTCGATAGTGAATTTTACCAAAAATAAACCTGAGTGTGAAAGGTTTCAAGACTTACTTACCGATAATTAAAAATACGTTTTTCTTGGGGAAGAAAACGACCTGCATAGGGACGCATAATACACGTTGACAGAGGAAAAGCTTCATCAGCTGCTATGAAATAATTTATGGGATCTCCTTGAACTCCTAAACAGGACGGTGCAGGAAGATTTAGGCTGTTTGTAACTAGACGCTTTCCTATATTAGAGTTTTTCAATATTCCTCCATCACTGTGCCTACCTTCCGAACCTATATCTACTAATGTGAACTTGTAATTCGCATCACATAGTGCTAACAGAACCACACTATGACTTCCTTTATAGTTATAATATGTGGATCCTGATTTTGGAGGTGCCTAAAAATTTTAAAAAATGGGTCTTATTACAACTATCCTTTTAGTTGTTTATATATCATGTATCTACCTACATTTTTCAACGAAATAATTGTTGATACTTAATGTCCTAAGAAATATATGAATAAATGGCTACCTGAATTACCACATGCTTTCCATCGAGTGCACCCACACAGTGGGGCAGTTGCCATTTTTGTTCAAAGTCTTGAGCAATTTTTAGAAAAGATTCTTGAGTTGCTGTTAGTAGAACAATTTGATTTAAACAGTCCCATATAATTTTACACGTTTCTTTAATTATACTTGAAACTGTACTTGGAGCAATACGAAATGCATATGATACTGAAATCATGCTGTCTCCACTAGCAAGGTATCTAAAAAGAGTACTAGGTATAATAATATGCAGAGTTTTATTAGACTTACTTCTTTTACCTTAACGTTAATGCAAGCCTCTCTCCAGCAGAAATTGGTTCCCTTACACAATACATTCTATTTAGCCTGGGCCCCACAATACCTAGTAATTTATGGAACGTATCGCTAGACATTCTTAGGTAATTAAAATATTTCTCGTTATCGCATAGTCTCATTTCTTGTAATAAATGGTGGTAAGCGCCTTGAACTTCTCTGTTTTTAAAAATTTGACGAACCCAAAATTTTCTTGGTTTTTTCTTATTTCTTTGTAGTAATAAAAGATATACCAAAAGTACTGTGTTTAACTGCCGTTTTTTATGAATTTGATGCGAACTCATAACGATCTCTCCGAAATTACACAAAAATCCAATTAAATGATACCAACAACGCCTTAAAAGTGAGGTTAAAACTGATACGATGACGGACAAAGTTAAAATAATTTTTACTTCGTCCGTCGACGTACGAATATTAAAATTTTCGGACAAAATTTGACATAAAATTATTTTAACCAATGGAAATAGTCCCGGACTGACGTATCGACGGACTGACGGATGCATGAGAATTCAGCTTAATTCCTGCTAGCCAGAAAACAATTTTTTCACTTTCACCAAGTGCAAAAACCATATCAACCAACTCAATTTTGCTAAACTCCACATTTATAATCACCAAAGAAAGTAAGTACAACAGCAAGCAAATAAATAATACTTGACACTTTGAAACTGCCAAAGTTGTTTAAACAAAAATCTGTCTAAGCCTACTATGAACTTTTAGTAGGCGCAAAGGAAGATATTCTGAATATGAGCGTTTTCTAAGGAAATCATTTGGAATATCTTAACAAGACATGTTATATTCACTTATAAAGTATAAAATATGGTGCCCTAAAACTTTAAATTAATATTATTTTTTAAATTAATAATAATTGTAAAAATCTTTTACCTAAAAATGATTTTAAAAGGGGGAATTTTAAATACGTGTAAGTAACACAAAATTAAAGACAGATAGAGACTTTTAAGTCTATTACCAAAATTGTTTATTTACTAAAGCTTTATTACACTAAATAATAATATACAGGGTGTTCCATTAAAAAAAAACGAGAAAAACCGATTGAATTTTTGGGAGGCGATTTTTGAGCACCCTGTATGTCAAAATTAGCTTAAAATTATAGAATGGCATCTTTTGACCCTCTACAATCAGAGTACACTCTTTTTGGAGACAGTAACCTTTTCATCGACTTGGGGAAATTTTTTCCTTTATCGATGTTTTTTCATATTTTTTTAAGAAAATTTAATTTTCTTAAAAACTAATAATTAAATCAGTCTAATATTGTACACATGTATAGACAAACATAAAGGACTCCCAAATATGTAAAAATATTTGGGGTGTTCCATTTAAAAAAATTGATCAATTTCTAGTAGGGCAAATTTGACTACCCTGTATATAAACACAATATTTTCCAAAAATAGACTTTTATCTCTTATTCATAAACCACTTTAAACAAAATCTCTAACTTTCATAGTTAAGGCGCTGTAGAAGCCCGACGCACTAATGAAGCACCCTGTATATTCCATTTAGCTGTGTAGATATTTGAAATTTTGTTAGTAATAACAATAATTTTATTTATCTATTTAATTTTTATAAAAAATGTGATAAAAATATATTTTTATGTTGGATTTTACCTGTTAGTCTTATGCCCATAATTTTATTATTTAGAAGAATTTGAATGTCCGAGACTTATAATAAATATTAGATAACAAGTTATATGGTTTAATTAATTTAAATATGTTTTATTTTATAGTTAAAAATATCTTAATTAGTGGGTGGCCTAGGCCACCCTAACTGGGTGACGTTATCCAACCTATATACTTTATAAGGCTTTCGCGGCCATCTTCTGCTAATTTCCAACCTATCGGGCATCTCTGCCCAAATTCACTTGTTCAAAAACTAGCCATACCTTAATATATTTAATACATTAAGGCAATCAACACCATTTTTAATAGAAACCTACATGTAAGCGACCCTTCACTATATTTAAACTTGCCATAGATTCCAAAATATTTGTAACTTACATTAAATACCACACTCACGGGTAATAGAGTTTACCTTCTTTTTCTCCATATCCATTTAAAAATACTTTACCCTCTTCAAAATAGGAGCTTGTTCGACTTCTGTATATCGTTGCGGCATAGTTTTTTTAATAACGACGAATATTAACTAAACTAACACTTCACAGTAATCGTATATAAAAATCACAAAAGAGCCCCTTATATTTAAAATTGTTTTGAACAATTTACGCTGCACGAATAATTTACGTTTACAATGTTGCGGGTTAAATTCAGGTTCACGGTACATCAAAATATGTAGTTCTGGGTTGTCGGTTAGTTCAAAAAATTGGTACTAAATACTTATAACTCTCCTATTTACCTAACTTTTACATAAAAACTAATGAAAATATTTAAGATGTCTAAAATATCGAAAAATGATTCTGATAGTTATTGAAATTTGATTGCTTAGTAACGATTTATTACAGATTGACGTTTTTTTTTATTCACTCTTAGTTTAGACGACATAAAGCGAGAACAATGTATTACGAAGCATTAAAGATCCATGAAATTATCTATACTTGATTTTTCTTAAAAGTATTCCCTGACCGCCAATGTGAAGAGAAACACCCTGCAAAATATATTATTAAAAAGGAAATTATTTAGAGATTAAAAATATGGGAAAAAATGGTACTTGTATTTAAAATAAGAAAGTTAGGTACTTCCGGTTAAACCGAAAGTGACTTTAAGGTTGTGATAGTGACAAAAAATGTCAATTTATGCTATAAAATTACAGCATCAACATCTTGTATCACCAAAATCTCTTTACCTAATTTATTTCACAATCAAATTTTACAGCGAGGTGCAGAAACTCCAACGATTCAATTATCGCCCTTAGCGTTGACCGGTAAATGACATTTATCACTTTCCGCCTTCTCCCATTAAAATCTCCTTTATCCTTTATTAATATCGTTGACAGATTGTAATTATGTACGTAGGTTGGAACCCTGATGGTGTCAATTTCATGCGGTATTAAAACTAGGACCGACAGCTCTTTAAATGGACCGTGCGGTCCTTTCATAATCCGTGTGTGCCAGTTTTTGTCTCTTGGGTATTTATATTTAGTTTATTTTAGACGGTATGGTTTGGATATTTATAATTGATATGTTACAGAAGGTAGAGTAGAATTCAGCTAAGAAAAAACCCAGAGGCGTCATACAAGTAAAGACGGCAATCAACTATTAATTTCTAATTGCGCCTCTAAGACAAAATGGCGGATTACATATTTTTTTACTACCGTAATATGGGTATCAAATAAAAGAGTTTGACTGGTAGAATAGAAGTCACTATAAAAAAGTTAAAGTAAAGAATTAACTAACAACAAGACTAAAAACTTAAAATAAATTATAAAAAAAATAATGGTATACGGTTTTATTACAATAAAAATAATGTAGGATATGTACTAAAACTAAAAAATAATTCAGCAAGTCCTAGCTTTCAGCTCGCACCAATCTTCTTATCAAGATGGGGTATTGATCAGATAAATAATAAATCGTTTAATAGTTCTGGTTAGTTATAGTGAGGCATTAAATAAATTTCATAGAATGAGAAGTATCAACTAACAACGAAACTAAAAACTTAAAAATAACTAAAAATAGAAATATATATGTTAAACTATTTTATAGTACTAAAAGATAAAAAATGATTTGGTAAGTCCTACCTACCAGTTCGCACCAATCTTTTTATTAATTTGGGGTATTTATCAGACAAATAATAAATTGAGCAAGTAAAATTTCATCATCATAATATTTAGGTACTTTGAGTACGCTACGCCCAACGATTGGTGCGATCTGATAGCTAGGACTTAAAGAATTATTATTTTCCTTTTAGTATTATAAAACCATTTAACTTATTTTGTATTTATCTAATTTATGCTAAAATAAAATTAAACAGTCATAAAATATAACACAGATTTATTTTAGAGTCAGTAGAATGGTTGACTAAATCTCTTAATCCTAGACCCCTTGACTTTTTTTGGAAGTATTTGGAAAAATATTGTAGGCCACCTGTTTTAGTAAAAGATCTTTACCACCGGGCTATCAGGGAATAAACACTTATTACAAGTGAGGTATAAAGCAAATAGAAATAATCCATTCTGCAGTAATAATATACGAAAAGAAACCCCCGTTTTGCAACAGTTAAGAAAAGAACTCCTGCTTTTTATGTCATCTAGAAGGGCCCTCCCACTGACGCGTTTCGCCTGGCTCAAATAAACGTAGTGAATAACACAAAAAGCAAGATGTTATTACCACGGTTGTTTAGGGCTTTTTTATAGCTTTCCGGCTTCTGCCCTGTGGCAATAGCCTCCTATACGTCGGGATCCTTATCGGTTCTCCTGGCTAGCTCAAATTCTGATAAGAAACGCACTGAATAAGTCGCTCGTTTTCGAGACGGCTCCACCGGCTCCATTAGTACTTAATGTCGAGTCTCGGCTCGCAGCACCCTCAGATGTAGGCCCCATGTGTACTTATTTTACGGGTGTGTATGCTAATCCCATGTTGGTTCTCTTTAATATACGTAGTACGTTCCTTATTTTATAGATGCTCAGTTGTGTAACCGTTTTAATTTTATTTTATTCGCTAAGGCCGCTTGTCCGCGGCAAGAATTTGGGCCGGCCGGCACGGTAAATTTGCCGGCCGGTAGAAAATATGCGTGGCTTTGTTCACGGAGATGTCAGTTTACCGAAGCCTCCAAAGAAGTATGTTTGATTTATCAGAATGGACGATGTTTGTACTATCATTGCGTTATATTATTTTTATAAAAAAAGACAGCGAAGGCGTAGAAGATACTGAGTGCATCCATTGCTGCAAGATAGATTTAACTTTGGAACTTTTAATACATTATTTGAAAAACTTAGAGAAGACGAAGAAAAGTTCTTCAAATTTTTTCGAATGTCAAGAAAATCGTTTGATAAGTTACTAAGAATTTTAAAGGATAGTTTGACACATGAAGATGCCAATATGATGAATGAACTGTATTTCTCCCGCTGAAAGACTGGCTGTCACTCTCAGGTGAGTTTTTTAGTTTTCACTTCTAGATGATTTTCTTATTTAACAATTCACATTTTTTAAACATTTTTTATTGTATAGTAATCCAAACTGTTAAGTTGACATATTTCATAGGACTCTATTACAAAAAACAATTGATAGTGCCACAAACAAACAAAAAAACGTTAAATAAAAAATTAAACTTTATTACGTCTACAGTTAACAAAACAAATTAACTTTGAGTTAAGTAAACAAAGAAGTAATGGAAAATAGTATTAAGTAGCAAAATCATAGACGGTATCACTGGAATAACTAGATTGTGGGCTAGCATAGGTCTGTGAATACAACTGATTACCAAACGAAGAATTATTGATGTTCGTTGACTGTTACAAATTTTGTGTTGTAGACTAACTTTGATTATGATGATCTAAATTTGTCCATGAGTATTATGTTGTTGCTGATGATGGACCTGCTGTGGTTTGAAATCCGTAACACAGTGGATGTAATTGTTGGGACAAACTTTCGCTCTGTTGTGTAAAATGTTGACTACTTTGTTTTTTACTTATAATATTTTTAATTATCTTCACCACTTCATTCTGAAATGTGACAATAACTTCATCAGCAAATTGTTCTACAGTTGGGGCGTTGGGGCGCAATACCCCGAAAAAAGACATCATTCGGTTCTGTTGGTTCTGTTCCAGTGAAGCATCGATAACAATCCTCATTTTCCCGTCTAGATCATTAGAAGCTACTTTGTTTTTGGAAATTTTTTTGGTGCTAATAGTTTTTTCTGCTCGTGCCAGATTTTGCGTTTCGGCTACCGCAATGGCAGCATCAGTTTGGGCAACGAAACTTTCGGTATTAGACTGATGGTCTGCAAAATAAAAGTGAAAGTTATACAATTTCTTAAAGTATATTTTAAAAAATGTTTATTACCTTCATTTTCGGAAATATTTGAAGAAGTCACTCGGTGATCTGCAATTTTTGAAGGAATCGTAGTTCCTCGTAAAACAAATATTTGCGTATTTTCTTCGCCCCAGCACCAGATTTTTTCTCCTCGTTTAGTTTTTTATAGCATTTGATCCAATTGTCTCTTATGTTTGCGCATTTTTTAATTACCATTTTCCCTAAAATTTTTTTTTGGTTCAGGTACTTAGCATCCGGAAATACGTTCACGGACCTCCATTATAGTTTCAGAATTGGAATAAAAACAATTAGTAGAATTGTGCGGGAAGTCTGCTCGAGTATATGGCTGTTATTACATAAAGAATATCATGGCAATTCCAAAAGCCAGTATATAGCATATGCATTAGAGAAAACGGCAAATTTTCCTAACTGTATAGGGGCCGTTGATGGCAAACACATTAGGCTTATCAAACCAGAAGAAAGTGGGTCTATGTATTTTACTATAAGGGATATTGTTCAATTGTCCTGATGACAATAGCTGATTTAAATTATAATTTCATTTACGTAGATGTAAATATTTAAAGAATCATCATTCTGGAAAAACTCCAAGAAAAGGCACTAGACATACCAACTCCTAGACAGCTTCCAAATACCGAAGAACAGGCTCCCTATGTACTAGTAGGCGATGAAGCTTTTGCATTGCATATTAATTGGCTTTGTCCCTATGGTGGTCGAGAACTAGATCAAACCAAGCGAATTTTTAATTACTACTTAAGCAGAGCAAGACGTTTTATCGAATGTTTGTTTGGAATAATGACTAATAAATAGAAGATTTTTTCCGCCCATTAAATGTATCTATTGATCTTGCAACTGATATCGTTAATGCATGTTGCTTTCTCCAAAATTTTATTCACAAAGAAAATGGACTAAATAGAAATATAGCAGATACAGCAATAGACATTGATTCTGAACTAAATGAACTTACACGCTCAAAATCGGTACGAGGCAGTTTGTCAGCGAATCATATTAGGACAAAGTTTGCTAACTACTTTGTTTCCGAAGCCGGAAAAATTTCATGGCAAAATAAACTTACTTAAATATTATTATTTGAGAACGTTATAACGTACAATAATAACAAAAATAAAAACGTTATAAAAAGCACATACCAATGTCGTTTCTATCTTTATCTGGTAAAGAATCAAAATCTTCTTTTATTTGCCTGCATACTTCCTTCCAACCTTTCAAAGTCAATCGTTTGTCTTTATATACATCTACAGTCTTATCCAATAAAACTGGCCTTTCCTGGACTAGAGTTATAAGTATCTCAGAGTCAATATTTACTTATACATACACTCATTTTTACACGCAGAGCCAATAAAAAACTAAGACACCGCTGTCTTTAAACTTCGAAAAATAACTGATTATATTATTGAGTGGCAAGCCGCTGTCGCTGATTGGCCTCACGGCGAATCTGCCGGTTTGTTTACAAACCTACACGCTGATACATGTCTAACTGCAACATGGTTCGCCGTCCGGCTGCCGTCTCTACAGTAAGAATCCGGTAGTGCAAACGGTACCGTATCCGGCGAAATAAACGTGCCGGCTAGTGGACACACATTAATATAATATAATGTATAATCACTTATCCGGCAAGTTGACCCGAACGGCGAACGGTGAATATTCGTGAACAAGCGGCCCAAGGGTTCTTTGCGATGTTCTTTCCGGTAGGTTTCTTAAAAGCTTCTTTAGCACTTTAATTGTCAAACTTTTTCTTGGAAAAAGTTGTACTGGGTCTGGGGCGTCAAGTTAATGTTTGATAAAAATCAGTTTCTTAGCACTTAAAAATAATTAATAATAAAAATCCAAAAATCGACGGGACGTTTTTACGAAGTGTAGTTGTATGCCAGACCAGAATATATAGCCAATAAAATCAACGCTAACTGTGACCGCCGCATGCCACAGGGTCAAGAAGTTCATAAAACTTGTGTCCCCTAGAGGTACACATGGCGCACAATTAAAGTCGAATGTATCCCTTTATAGTACACATGACAGTTTAAGTGATAATGATAACCAGTCAGTTGCGCCTTCGCCAGAGTCCCAAAATTCCTAATTTCCCGAAATAACTGTTTTTTGCCGAGAAGCGCAGTTATTTTTTTAGTATTAGCTTTGGCTTTCCTTCCTAACGTTTTACAATTTTTTCTGAAGTACGCGCTGTCCTGCCTTCTAAGATAACAAGGAATTCCCAAACTTTAATTTATCCCTCGGGACACAGAGAAGTGCGGTTTAGTTTTCCTTCTGGATTTCCCTCGGTATGTCTCCCTTAACCTCTTACAACTTTTCGCGGACCTCGCGTTCTCCTGCCTTTCGAGAAAATAGGGTCTTTTTGGTTTCCTATTTTATTTCTCAAGACGCAAAGGATATTAAGCCTTAGGGCACCTTTTTAAGCTTTTTCTAACTTTTTCCGGCGTCCGCGCTGTTCTGCGTTCCGAGATAACTGGGTCTTCCAGGTTTCCAGCCTTATCCTTCGGGACGTAAAGGAGCGCAGACAAGTTTCTTTAGAAGATTCCTTTTGTATAGCCTTCCTGAACAGTTTTCTGTTGCTTTCAGGTCCTGCACTGGCCTGCGAAACTCGCTACATGAGTTTCTCCCGAAATATCCCCAAGTTTCGGCGTTTCCCTCAGGAAGTAAAATGGCGCGGCCTAATTTTATTCCTTAAATACCTCGTTAGGTTGGTTCTTTATAGTACCCCGCTTCCGTGCGTACTTGCCGAAAAAGTCCAGCCACTCTTTCTGGAATACTTCCCACTTTACTTTCTTCTTCCGCGATTCCGAATATGCGCCTCCCACTGAAGTGCAGAATGGCGGTAACAATATTCTAATTTAACCTCCCTTTACCTTTTTAATTAGACGCAAAAAGTATAAGCTTACGGCGGGAACTAATTTTACCTTGTTTAGAATTTTCAAAAAAAAAACCCACGGTGTTTTAGACTTCTTGTAAAATTAAACTCAATAAAACAATTTTTTGGTTTACTAAATTATAAGTCTTCATTCAAGTATAAAGCCTCTTTTTCATAACTATCACGGAACACTATAATCCAGAAAAATCCATACAAAAGGTACCCAGCTGGTCCCAGACCAATAGGAGAAGCCTCGGCCTCTCGGAGGAGCCGATCTAAGTAAGTTTTAACACACGCCGGCAAACTCGGTGCCGGTGACAGCACCGATGCCGAGTTCAATATAAATAAATGAGAATTTTTACACATGGCCCGGTCCGACGTATTTGCCGCTGCCGTCGCCGTCTCCGATTTATGCAGCCGGCGCGCGGCGGTGAACAAGACAATCGGAATACTTCTACATAGGTTCCGACTTGCTGGTGCCGGGTAATGTTTTGATGTTAATTTATTATTGTCTTTCCAGTAATTATTATCGTTTTTAGGGCGGTTTATGTGTGTGTGTTTTTTTAATGAATAAATTGTTTATGTACGATGTTGTTACGTTAATTGAAGTTGTAGTAAATAAGCCTTGTTTATGGGTTAAAACTGCCGACAGTTTTAAAGATAAGATTTTGAAAAGAAAAAGCGTGGAGAAGAGTATGTGAATTTCTTGAAAAACTTTCCTTTAAAAGGACAGAAAGAAACAACATAAAATAGGTAAGTTAATATACCGTCGCCGGCACCGGCGCCGACATTGCCGGTGTGTGTAAAAAGCAATGTTATACGGTACCGGAGCCGTGTGTGAATAAAAACGCCTGAACTGTCTGATGATTTGCCGTCGAATCTCTTGAAACTTTTTTTTGCTGTATTTATAGTATTTTGTGATACCACAATAAACAGTCCTCTTATAGAAACAACTATCGTTGTTCTACGGTAAGATATAATCTTACCGTTGATACCGTACTAAAAAAGCATTGTTTAGTGAAAGCGGCAATAATTTTAAAGGAGTCGGGCGTTGGAAATAATTCTCTACGGTTGTAATTGTATATAAAAGAAAGATATACAAAATTAATGGAAATAATTTCCAACTGTCTTGATTATATACAAAAAGAAATCTTCTTTTTTGATGATTAGAAGAACTTCCACTTTTCATGTCATTCACCGGGACCCTCTCCAGTCACGCGTTTCGCCTACCTTATGAAACTTATTAACCTGGCTGTATTGGGTCCACGGTAAATAACACGGAAAACAACAGACTTTCATATGAACAACTTTGTTATTAGACGGTAAGATATAATTTTACCGTTGATACTGAAAAGCTTTATTCAGTAAACTCTATGCCGATTTACTTGTCTGAAGTATAGTGGCTTGAGTTTTCGAACTATTAAACATTCGTTCCTAATTATAGTCCATTTCTTATTCGGTGATAGCTGGAGAATGTTCCTTTCAATGTAAAGGAACCAATAAACAGGTAGTTTTTAGGTATTTGGTTCAACACACTCTGTAGATGATGCATTACAATAGGGCCATAAACATTTTAACAATGGTTTAGTTGAATATTTTTAGAAATTAAACCTTCCAGTGTCGGAGCATGTTGGGTGCAAGTTTTACGAAATTATAATGGGGATAATAATATAAGGTATGTTAGTATGTAAGTATTATAATAAGTTAATAATAACCTGTACATAATCCAAAAGTTTTAAAGTTAAAGAAAATGAAACAAATAAGAATGAAAATAAATTAGGAAAAAAGTAAGACATAGAAAATGTTGTAAGTAAATTTTATTGATTTATATCGCGTAAATATCTCAGTTGTAAATTATATTCTTAACATATTTTTAAAATAAATATATTAGGATGAATAAATGATCGATAAAAAATATTTTTTTACAAATTTCGATATTTGATTTTTTGCCCAGGTCTATCTTGGAACTTCTTGACATTTTTATGTTAATTTACAATACAACGTTCACAAATAAGATGTTACAAGTTCATATTTATGCATTTAATAAGAGTTGACCATTGTATTTTGTAATGATTTTGCTTTGGAATCAAGAATTCCTTTACACACAACAGGCTTGATACTTGATAATGCTGATTCTGCCATTTTAACCAAACACTTACTATCACACTGCGATGCACGGCTACGTATTTAAATAAAAAGTTTACATACCTAACCTGAATTTTGATATTCGAGTTGACAATCATATCAACGTAAAACAATTTTTCAGAGCAAAAAACATACTTATAGTCGAGGCAATAAAGTACTAAAAAACACCAGAAGTACAGAGTTTTTAGGACAAGACGGATTGGAATGCGGTTTTTTGCTTTACGTCTAAAAACTATTTGTTTCCTACTTAATTTTTACCTTATACAAACCAAAAATTGTATTGCTTTGCAAAATTTATTAACTTTGTAAATAGAAGTCGTAACTGACCCAAGTTAAGTATCAGTATCAAGAGAGTTTCTTTATTGTTTATTTATATACAGTTAAAGTAATAAAATAAATAATGTATTATCGAGAAACCCCTTAAAACTCAATATTTATTTGCCTCTTCAAATGTACCTGTTTAAATGCTACCTTTTTTTATTTCTGCTAATGTGTAAATACATACGATCTAAACAACGAGCAGTAATTAAGTATGTAGGTATATAGGTGTCTTAAAGCACCATTTTTTTTCTTGCCCCGCTCGGGCTAATTCGTAAATGCCTATAAAAACAAATGCCATAAAGCAATTTAATAAATACTAGAATTTATTTAATTAATTAAATACTTTGACATTTCTTTCTTAAAATTGAGTTTTTTATTGTAATTATTCTATATAATTTAATTTTCAATCAGCTATAATTTAACCCTATTTTAGCTCTCAGAATATGTGAATTTTACGTATTAAAAAACGTGACGCCGATGGTTTATGGCTGGTTTATGACCTGTTTAGGACGAACGTGAAATTTTCTGCTATCACAGAATAAGAAATGGACTTTAGAACTTCTATAATTATTTTATTTTTAAAGATATTTTCATTTAAAAAAATGCAATGACAGCTTGTGTATCACAAAAAAGTTTTTTTTTAAATTTTTATATTTCATTTAAAATCGCCGCAAATCTAGTTCAATTTATTAATACTATTTACCATTGACAGCAATTTAAATTACAGATCGGGTCAGCTAAATTGGTGTTGTGTAGACTCTAATTTGTTTGTGTTCAGTCTCATGCTATCCTATTCGTGTTGATTTTAATTGAGAGTAATGAGTTTATTTTAGTTTTCGGTTTTGCGCCTCTCTATTCATTTCGTTTATCTGGAAGTTGTAGTAGGTTTTAGTCAGTTTAACTTCCATCAGAAGTGGTTTTAATTGAAAATACTGAGGTATTCAAAATTAAGTTACCGCCATAAATTAGAATACATAAATAGTAGCATTTTAAAGACTCTTTGGGATTAAAATATACAAAAATTGAAAATCGTGTTTTTAAGTTTAAAAATTAAATACTAATTTGGAAATATGACCTTCCAAATTTATAGAATAATTTTACTAGCCCTCTTTGTTTCTGAGCTACAGGGTGATTTTAAAAATTTTGTATTTATAGGTAGCTCTTGTATATTAGTTGACGGATTTATTAAAAAGTTAAAAAGGGATTCTTATATTTTTTTTACGTAGAATGCATTTCCGTGGTTTTTTAAAATGCTTTTGTTTCTAAAACATTTACCAATGGTAAGTGTTTAAAATGAAACATCCTGTATATTTGTCAAAAATTTAATTTGAATTTTACAAGCTTTTAAAAATATATAATACTATGGATTTATTTTTTTAAACAACGATAAAATTTCCAAATTTCATATTTCATATCCAAAATTTTGCTAAAGGCTATGCAAAGCTAACTGTATTTTCTATTGACTTGATAACTGCAAGTAGTGGTGCTTATGTCACGAATTTGAAAATTGGATTTTGCTATTAAACGTAAAAATACTTTTTTTGTTACATATGTAAATATGGGTATCACTTCTTTTTATTGTTAAATTAATCTACCTTGTTAATTTTATATTCAAAAAACACTTATTAATATATTATACTTACTGACCTTTTCAATTAATGCAGCAAATTTTTGATTGTTAAAACTTTGGTTTTCAACTTCCTAACCTAATCCAATACATACAACAACAACTGATTTGTTTGCATGGTCTACTGCAAAATTGTAGATGTAAATTATATATATTGAGAATTTTGTTTTTGTTTATAAAAAAATTCCATATACAAAGTGTCCGCCAATTAATGGTACACAGAAAAACCACAGATTCCTTATACCAAAATATTAAGATTTAATCAAACACACCTATTTCAAAAAGTTGATGACAAAGAAGATACAGGGTGTTAAAGAGAAAACATTATTTTTAATTATTTTTTTGTTTGGTAATTCTTGATATGTTTTGAATAATTTAGTAAAACTTGGTATTTAAAGGTTTTTTTGACATGAGCTATTCAGATCCGATACTTATTTTTATGTAAAAACTAGGGGGCTAGCTACACTATTTAATTTTTTTTAACAGTCCCAACTTCCTTGTGCTACTCTGTATGTACCATTTAAGTTAAACAGTAAATTCCCCTATGATTTCTATACAAAAAAGGTATACTTTGTAAGAATGGCTCCAAGAAACCGTTTTTAAGATATTTGCATTTAAGTGGTTTCGTGCAACCAAGAAGTATATGGAAAAATACATTAAATTATATGTTTCTCATAAGGCAGTTGTAAATAGTTGTGACTAATAGGCTGTTTTTAAAGGCATTTTCTGGTTGCACTAAACCACCTAATTTCAAATATCCTTATAACGGTTGCTCAGAGCCATTCTTACAAATATACTTTTTTTTATGTAGAAAACATTGGAGAGTTTACTGGTCTACTTAAATGGTACATACAGGTAGCACGAAAAAGTTAGAACATTTTAGAAAAATTTAAATAGTATTGTCCGCCCCTTTGGTTTACAGATAAAAGTTAATATCAGATCTGACTAGCTCAAAATATTTAATACGTATCAAAAGTTATCCAAATAAAAATAAAAGTATTTTTTTCACTTTGACTTCCTTATTATTAACTTTTGTATATAGGTATGTGTTGTTTATTCTAATACCATTAATTAGCGGACACCCTGTATTTATTAAATTGATTTTTTGACAAATTTTCACGGTGATTCATTAAACAAAAACACATTAGTCAATATTTCCAAAACAATAAAAAAATATACTAAGCCACTGAACTTTACGTAAAAACTTATATAAGAATTCGTTTTTACCTTTTTTATAAGTTATCAGCCAACTAAGATACAAGGACTACCGCAAAATGCAAATTTTTTAAAATTGATTCCAGTCGTTTATGGCATCTTTTGTTTTACAAAAAGTAACTCAGGTGTGCGAAAATCGCAAGGTTTTATCTTTATTATTACCTGAGATACCCCACAGTTGCAACCAAAATGGGACACCCTGTACATTATATTCTTGATAATTTAAAGTACACAAACGGTGAATACTGGGCTACAGCTCAGCACCAGGGAAAATACAGAGTGTCCTAACATTAAAGCAAATAAGGCAATAAAAGGACAAATATTTAAAACAAAAGCAAGCAAAAAGAAACCCTGTGGAGAAAAAAGTGTCGAATCGAACCTAAAATAGTATCGGATAAGAGGCCTATAGAAAATAAAAAGAAAAAACTCTTAAATGGTTACTAACCAAATTTTACATAATTAACAGGAGAACAGTTTTAAAAAACCTAACAGTTTTAGGACAAGCCCAGTATGGGGTTTCCTGGAGAAACTATTTTTCTACAATTGTTTAAAAATGTTACCCTCGGTTTTTTGTCTACGGCTATTTTTCACCTGTACTTGTTCTTTATTAGAGCAATTGCAAAAAGCATTTTTTCACAAGAATAAAGACGCAAATAGTAATAAAACCTGATACATTGCTAATAGCACGATATTTCAAAGAAACCCATAACTAAGACAGTTTGAAGTCTCCTGACAATTTTATTAGCTGTTCTTCCTTAAATATGTCGATGGTGTAGGGGTCTGAATTTCTAACTCAGTCATATTGATCGAGATTATATAGAAAATACTTTTAAAGTATTCGCTTAATAATAATACTATTTAGGGGTTAAAGTCGACGGAGGCACACCACACGCGTCGCTTACCTCACTTAACTCGGCCGCATCGACACGCGACGCCCTAGGGCGTCATAACGCACAGTTTGGGAAGTCCTCGTCCCAAGAGATAATCTTGAAACCACAAAATAAACTTAACAAACAGATGTTTTTAGTTATTTTTTAGGAAAGAAAACAAAACCTTAGGTAGGTGTAAATTTATAACAACATCCAGTACAGGACCAGGAGATCAACATGTATATAAATGTGTTATAATTTATGTGAATTTGATATACCAATACTAATGTTACAGAGTCGCATTTTCTAATATTTACTAGTAGTTAAACAGAGCTAATGATGTGGAATAGATTTTTTATGATTAAAAGCTTATTTAGTATTTAAGTGCAGAAGCAAATTTCAGGCAATATACTGTTAATCTAAAGTTAATTGCCTGTTCTAAGAGGTTCTAATAAAAGGCCTCCGGCACTCAAGCGCCAAAGTCTCGTTATGTCGATGATAATTAAATTTATTTTAATTGCTCTGGTTTAAACTTTAAATTGAAATCGTATTTTGTCGTTGTTTTATGAGTCTTTTCCCGAAATTGCTTTATTAAAGGTTTTTCCTCCACACAACACAAATTGTAAAAACTGTAAAAATATATGTAAAGTAATGTTTTGTCTGCTAGTATTTAAAGCCCTCTTTAATGTGGCAATATCTTTAAATTAATTTAATATGAGAAAATAGAAATTTTAAGGGTTTCTTGACCAATCAGAATCTTTATAGGGACCTAGTGTCCACTAATAAAATTTACATGCCCCTAAACCTTCTTATATTTTGAGTAAAGAGAAAATAAAAATATTGTGAACACCCAGTATAAAAACCATACATTTAATTAGGTTAGTTGATATTAAGGAAGAAAAGTTTACCAATCGTTTAATAAAACACTGTTTTGTTAAAATTTTAAGGTTAAAAACTCTGGGTTAAACAATTTTTAAGTCAAAACAGTAATTGTAAAATAAATACTGGGTCAGCTGTGTATAGCCAGCAAAGGACCCCGCTTAATCCTTATGGAAAGTGGCTTTTGGTTATTTTTTTTTTTAATTTGATATGTTGTAGATCTTAACTTACTGATGAAATGTTCCCATGGGCACAATGTCCGATCGCCTCTAGTTTTAGATTTATAAAGCCTCAAAGTTGGATATTTGCCAGGTTAAGATTTCGAGTAATCCTATAATTTTATTTTCTTTTTACTAAAGCTTCCATAGAACATATTTTGATGCATATTCGTAGGATATTATCTAGAATGGAAAAATAAATAAAAAGTTTTTATATAAGATGTTTCCTATAGCAGTGGAATCGAAACATATAAAATTATTATAAAGTTGCCTAAATTACAAAAACTTAAAAAATTACATTTTTGAGTCTAAAAATAGAACAAACGGTTAGGATTAAATATATATATATTTTTATCTTTGGACAAACCACGAAGGCTAAAAGCCTAAATACTAACGTACCGTGGGTGTCTTAAGCGAGGTAAGAGGGAGTTTGTTGACACGGTACTTAAATACTTGAAGATTTGGGGGATAAGAAAAGACCTCCTCGGGCAGCAGGTTCCACAACCTAGAAACTCTAGGGATAAAAGAACGAACAAAGTGGGAAGTTCGGGGCCTGTCCAGTTGGACCGTATAGGGATGCATACTCGCGGAACCACGATTTCCTCTGTTGGGAACCGTAAGTGGAGGAACTATACTGGACAATTCTTCAGAGCAGAAGCCATAAAAGTACCTATAAAAAGCGATAAATCCCCCACAGCCCGACGATGTGCAAGAGAGGAAAGCCTTTCTGTAAGTGAAGGATCATTCATGAGACGAATAGCTCTTCTTTGAATAGAATCAAGAATGCTTAGGGTTGTGGGGGACGCCATGCCCCAGATATGAGAACAATATTTTAAGGGAGGTCGGATTTGGGACACGTATAAAGTGTATAAATTAGAAGGGGAAAAATACTTTTGGCTCGAAAGAGAAATCCAAGCTTTTTTTGAAGCTGCCGTGGCTATAGATACGTGTTTATGCCAGTTAAGGTTACTTTCAAATGTGACGCCCACAAGAATAAAGGTGTCTTTACTCTGTAAAACTTGGCCGCTCATAAGTAGAGGATGAGTATTTGATGACTCTTTTCGCGACAAGGAACATGATTGTGTTTTGGATGCATTAAAATGGACGAGATTTTTAGCGCCCCAATCCAATATTAAATTAAGATCCTGGGAAAGAGACATCTGCATCGCTCTGCGTTTGTTTTCCAAGTCAGGTTTAGTAATGGGTTTAGAAAACTGAAAACTGGAGTGAAGGGTACTATCGTCGGCGAAACTATGAATGGAATTAGTTGTGGATGAGAGAAGGTCGTTGATGTGAAGAAGAAACAATGTTGGTGCCAGAACTAAACCCTGAGGCACTCCAGCATTTACTTGGTGAAAGCTTGAAGAATGGCCGTCCACAATAACTGATTTACGACGATCAGATAGATAACTAGAGAGCCAAGTACAGAGTTTAGTGGAAAAATCATAGGAGGGAAGTTTATTAAGAAGTGCGGCATGCCAGACCTGGTCAAAAGCTTTGGATATATCAAGAGCAACGATCTGGGACTCACCTAGAAACTCAAGAGACTTATTCCAGCAGGGTGATACGAAGGAAAGAAGATCTGCTGTAGATCTTTTGTGGCGAAATTAGTTTTTCCATTACTTTACAAAGAACTGAGAGAATTGAAATTGGTCTATAGTTAGATGGAAGAGATTAATGATAGTGTGCAGGCACAGGGTGGAAAAAAAGGTGTTCTTTAATTATTGTACTTTTACTATACTATATAAGGCTGTGTGTGTGTGTGTTGTGTTTATGTCGGAGCTGTTGTGAGCGAAGTTAGCAGCGCAGGTTGACCAACGTATCCTTATGTTACTGTACCATAAGGGGGATTTTGTCGAGCCGCGCTGCTAACCTCGCTCCTCGTCGCTCCGACATAAACACACCCTAAGTTAATGTTATCTACTTAAGCAAATCAAAATATTTTTTTTAAGTTCTTAAAACTAATATAGCTTAATATTCTATCTACAAAAGAAATCAAAAATGCTTACGATAACTCAAAATCATACAGGGTACATTCAAGGTGTTTCTAGACTTTATTTTTGCTCTCGCTGATTTTTACATGATCATTTAACTTTTTTAAAAGTCCCTTTAAATACCTTTTTAAACCTACAGATTCTTAAAATGTAGTTATTTATACAGGGTGGTAAAATTTAAAGTGCCCTCTTGCGATTTTGGAAACTGTAAGAGATGTAGGGTTAGTTAAGTTAGTGTAAAGTTAAGCACTTTATTGTTTAACAAAATTAGATTTTTAAACTTTTAAAATATACAGCCGTTCTAAAGTTCTCAGAAAAAAATGCCAAACAATTATTTTTAAGTTTAATTTAATATAAAACACTTCTTTGCTAGTGTTGCTCGACAAAATAGAAAAAATAAAAACTGTTTTGTACAGTTTGTTTTTTCTTTTCGAATAACCTCGAAATGGCCAAATATTGTTAAACATTAAAATGCTTAACTTTACACTAATTTAACTATCCCAGTATCTCTTACCGTTTTTAAAATCGCAAGAGGGCACTTTGAATCTGTAACACCCTGTATAGGTAGACCCCAAATAACTACAGTATAAGGATCTGTAGGTTTAAAAAAAGGTATTTAAATGGACATTGTGAAAATATTTTAGGTGATTATGTAGAAATCAGCGGGAGCAAAAATAAAGTCCAAAGACACCTTGAATGTACTCTGTATAATTTGGGGTTTCTTTGTTTTATAAAGAAAAACCTCTAAAACTAAGCTATATTAGCTTTAAAAACTTTAAAGAAATATCTTTTTATTTGCCTAAGTAGATAATATTAACTTAGTTAGCATAGAAAAAGTACAATTTAAGACCACCTTTTTATTTCCACCCTGTATATTTTGACGGTACCAAAATGTGTTAATATCTTTTAACTAACCCTGCACACTATCATTAGTAAAAAGTTATTTGATTCTAACCGTTTGTTTTTTTTTTTCTATATTCAAAAATGTAATTTTTTAAGATTTTGTTTGTTAGACAACTTTATAATAATTTTATATGTTCCGACGACACTGCTACATAATAAAAACTTATTATTTATTTTACTATTCTACATAATATCCTATAAATGTGCATCAAAATATGTTTTGTGAAAGCTTTAGTAAGATAGAAATTAAATTAAAATCATAGAAGGTGCTCGAAATCTCAACTTGGCAAATATTCAACTTTAAGGCTCTATAACTCTAAAACTAGAGACCATCTGACATTGAGCCCATGAGAACATTGAATCAGTAAGTTAAGATCTATAACATATTTAATAAAAAAAAATACCAAAAGCCACTTTCCATAAGGATTAAACGGGGTCCTTTAGTATTTAAACACAAGACCATTATGGAAAAAGGGTAGTAGAAACTTGACTTTAAAATTCTGTGTGTTCTCATTATATAATCCCTATTTCCTAAAGTTCAAAGCTTGAATTTTTAAAAATTTGAAACCTAAATATTAGTTAACTTTAAATTTTTATTTAACCTAATTTTATCTTGACGACCTTGAAACGTCGAATTTTAATTAGAATTTTTTAGGTTTTCTTGGGGAATTTTGCTTTATTTTGTTTCAGGCGACCGGACAATTTATAGGGGTCAATGGGGCTGAACGGTCAGCTCGCTATACCCCGGGACCAGAACCAAAAAGGTCCCATTTTTTCTAGATTGAGGCGTGTACCCAACCAAATACCATAGAATAAATGAATCCGCCTAACCAGTATAGAACATATCTTCAATTTTGATTACTGTAGTGGTGCTTACGACTTTCAAAATTGGATATTGCTTTTAAACTTAATAATGTTTTTTCTTTTGTTATATAAATCAATGCACATAGGTAGCATTTTCTTAAACAAATTTTTTATTTAAAAAATGGTGTTTCTTAAATAGTTCTTGTAATTTGTTGTAAGCATATTCTATTTTGTTCATTTTTGTTCAAAAAACACCTTATGTATTCTAATTTATTTACTGACATTTTTATTCGCAAACTATTTTTTTTAATTATGGTTTTCAACTTCTTAACAAAAAGCCGTACATTTTTTGTTTTATATTTTTCTAAATAATGAATAAAATAAATATATTTTGCTAACAATTAATTAAACATATTAAATTATTTAATAAAAACTATTACAAATTAATAATGTTGCTCGTGTAAGTGCTACGTATCTAGATGGATGTAACAAAAGACAAAACATAATTAAATGAAATAGCAAAATCCAATTTTAAAATTTGGAACTTAAGCGCCACTACAATATACTACTTGTCAATTAAAAAAATCTTAACTGATATGTTTGCATGGCCTACTGTAAAATTTTAGATGTGAATTATGAATATTGGGTATTTTGCCGTTGTTTATAAAAAAACATAGTTTTATATACTTTTAAAAAGCTTGTAAAAAGGTTTTTTTAAATATACAGGGTGTTCCATTAAAAAAATCATAGGTCAATATTTTTAAAACAATAATATGTGGAAAAATTCTGGCTACGCCACTGCATTCTACATAAAAAGCTATACAGAAATCAGTTTTTATCTTTTTGATACGTTATTAGCCAACTGTAATACAAGGGGTATTTGAAAATGCAAAATTTTCAAAATCGCCCTTCAGCTCAAAAAATATGGCTAGGATGGCTTTGTTTATGGCATCTTTTGTTTCACAAAAAAGTATCTCAGGTTTGGTAAAACTGCAAGGTTCTATCTTAAATAATAACTAAAATACCCTGGTGTTGCAACAAAATGAGACACCCTGTACACCTTGTCTATTATGAGCTAGTAAAATTGTTTTTTTATTTGGGTATAAATTATATTTGTATTTTTTAAAGTGATTTTTCCATAAGTGTATAATACCCCGTCTAAAAATACGTTGCCACATAATTAATTTCTTGGAATAATTTTTGCTAAATTGCTTGTGCTAATAGAATGCTACAAGAAAATGGTGAAGATATAAGAAAAAACGGTTAAGAAATCTTAGTCTAGTTGCGATAACCACATATTGATAACTTTATTTGTTCTAAAGCAGTGGCGGCGACTACGTGGGTGCACGGGGGCCAATGCACCCAACACTTCTTGTTATAAAAATATTTTTTATTAACGATATTAATGGAAATTTAAATAAAAAATTATACAGTATGTCCCAAATTGGGCCTACATGTATCGGTAACTTGGGAA
Source organism: Listronotus bonariensis (assembly GCA_014170235.1). NCBI lineage: Eukaryota > Metazoa > Arthropoda > Insecta > Coleoptera > Curculionidae > Listronotus > Listronotus bonariensis. The sequence continues at coordinate 205,307 of JACEGR010000480.1, read as the reverse complement.
CTATTAGTGCTACAGTGTTGGTTAAATTAGAAAAGTTTCAGACAATTTTATTGGAAAATTAGGTCTGCTTTCAGGTTTTATTTATCTTTTACGGTTTTTAACATAATTAAGAAAAACCAAAATGGTGCGTTTTTAATTTTTGCCTGTAGCTCGCAAACTTTTTATAACTAAGCTATTTTACGGATTAAGATTACTATATTATTAAACACTTTTAAGAAAAATTTAATTTAGGTAACAATATTTTTTTAACTTTATTTGCTTTTGAAATATCTACCCAAACTATGGATTCTTATACGGACGCCATATTGGATTTTTACATTTTTAAAAAGAGCTCTTCAACAGATTTTCATTGATGTCTCATAGGTCTAGGTTTTCAAATTGCTTAAGCTCTAGTAGATAGTAGGCTTAAACTAGACTGCGTACCTAATGGCCGCCTCGGTTCATAAAAAACAAATGATACGCATCTTATAATTTAAATAATGTAAATGTCAAAATTAGCGTGCATCTTATTTCTCGTTTAGAAACGCCATCAACAAAAATTTAAGTTTTGATTATTTTAGATATTTGCAATACTGGCGTTTAATTATTCCAATGATAAAAAGGTTGATATGCTAGAAACTTCTTTTAAATCTAACAGAAATACAGAAACTGCAGCACTTGCATACATATACATTTAAAGTACACCAGGAATGACTTTTGAATACTTAATTTTCGCCATTTTCATGGAAAATAGAAATCTCTATTTGAACGGTATGGGAAACGTTAAAATTCACCTGTTGCCTTAAGGTTTTTCTGCCTTTTTACTCTCGGGATTTTCCTGCAAATATTGTTTTAGCCAGTGAGAATTTTAAATTAGACGTAACTGTGTAACTTGTAACTAAATTTTTCTTTTGCTTAATAAAATATTTAAATGATAAATACTAAGACAGCAGTGTAATGTAATTGTGAAAATAGGACATTAGCACAGAAATTAATAAAATATAATAAAACATACCGTAAATAGGGTTTTTAACATTCCAACTTTTTTATTACTCTCTTAAAAAAAAATTCACATAACTATACGTAATTTTTTTTTTGCACCAAACACTCAAAAATCCCTTTCGGTTTGACCAGAAGTACCATATAATGTTTTATTTTAAATTCAATTGCCCACTTTCTTTTGATATTATTTTTGCCTTAAAAATTTATTTTTTATGTTGTGTAAATAAATGATCCTTCCCATTGTACTTTTACTGGCAGTAATATGTTTACTTTTATTAAAATGAATCACTTTTATTCGTAATTTCAGTATTTAATGTAATCAACAAGATAAAAAGCGAAAATCTTCAAACATTTTCAAAGGAACCTCTATCCTTATTTATATTTTAAATTTACACTAAAATCTCATGATATACGACAATATATTTTCAGATCTTTTTATATTTTTATGTGACGCCTTTTTAAACAGAAATTAGTAAAATATACAGGGTTAATCCTAAGTAATGGGCCAAAATTCAACTGAAGAATTGTGACGTTAAAATATTGCGAATTAACTAAACTTACCACAGTACAAAAGTTAATATTAACTGAGATACGGGTTGTTAAAAGTTCAAAAAATATTTTTAAAGAATTTTAATAATATTTATTTAGGTCTGACATCCTATATCTCACTTAATATTAACTACGGTACTGAGTAAGTTTGGTTAAATCGCAATATTTTAACGTCGCAATTGTTTAGTTAAATTTTGGCCCATTACTTAGGGACCACTCTGTATTTACTGTAATTTTTTTGTAACTTTAAAACACCTTTAACAACTTACTTACTAATTTGATTTTTTTAATATTGGAACTTACCTCTTACTAAAGGAAACTTTGCGGATACACGATTATAAGCGCACCTAAAACAATATAAAACATAAAGCTTAGAGATGTTATTTGAAAAACAGATATACAAAAAAGTATGTTTTTTTTATTAATCCTTCTAAGTTGTCATAAAAGCGGCAAAAAGGCATCTTCTATCAGTTACTATCTTATAGCTATGTATATGACCATGTAAAGAAATGCTTCTTTTTTTTACGCGAAAATTAGGCGTCGTAAAAAAGAAAATCAAGATTATAAATTTATTTAGACCCTAATGAAAAGTTAAACAAACTGTTATTTGGCTTTTCTTCAGAATAAAGATATTTAATAAATATTTAAATAAAGCTTTAACTTTTTATATATTATTACAGAAAAATATCTTTTACAAGTTTTACTTCGCGTAAAGTTTTTAATCGAAATAAATAATATTATAAATATATAAATTTAATATATTTATTAAAAAACTTTTTAAAATTCATAAATAGAAAACGGGCAATATAAATTTTGAGGTATTCTAAAAATTGTGTTTTAACAAAATCTGCGTTTTGATTTGGAGCTCCTCATATAATATGTCATTTGAAGAGCGGTATGGCGGGAAAAATATAAAGGGCTATTCTGCCCTTTTAAAAATATAATAAAAATTAAGCTTAATATATTATTATATAATATAAAATAATTTACACAAATTTAAGTAAAAACTTACATAGATAAGGTTGCAACCCTTAAACAAAGGTTTAAGGGCATTTGGTCGAAATTATTTTATAACAATTAAATCATAAAATAAGGTCTTAACAAGGCTCCCAGACGTGTGGACAAGCTTTAAAAATGTGGAAAACTTTCTATTAAAAACTGCTGATGATCTGATCATAAGAAAATTTTTAATATTTGAAAAAATAATTAAAAATAACTTAAATTAAATGCAAATCTCCCCGATATGTCGCCAACGATTAAATTTTCGACTAAGGTAAATTTCGTTCGAACGTTGGTCGTTTGGTCCAAGGAATTTGTGGTAGCATTTTCTACAGACCTTTTTAAAACAGCCTGTATATACATATTTGGTGTGTGTCATCTTGTATCTTAAAAGTTATATATTTAAGGACTCAACGAAAAATGTACCTTTTTTCAAAATACATTAACACAAATGATATTATTAAAGATTTGACCATTATTAAAAAAATAAAAACACAATTTGTACAATGGAGAAATCCTACGTAGACTATTTGAATTGCAAATTTAAATTTCTGGATAAATCACTGTCGTTCTTTTGTAAAAGGAATTTCCAACTTGCTAACATAAAAGAATATAGTTTTAAAGAAACCCAAAAGTATTATAGAACTTTTTAAATAATAGCTCTCATTTCATACAATAAGAATATTATTCCTTTGCAGAATGTCATTGTTGGTAACAAAAATACAAATTTTCCAACGAAATCGAAACACGGATAGGACTTATAGACCAGGGTAAATAATTTTGAAACGAAAAAAATTATAGTAGATTGAAACCTATTGTAAAAGGTAGAAAATATAACAAACTTTATAGCAAAAATTAATTTCACTCGATCTGTGGTCGGGAAGGGGGAGGACGGGGGATTAAAGTGAAAAATACTGCTTTTCTAAATTTTCGGCAAAACTACAAGCTTAATGGAAAAAGTTAAATTGCAAAGTTGTAGGCAATGTAAAGATGTACAACTTTTGTATTTAGCTTTTTTACATAACCTTACAATTTTAGTAAAAATTAAAAAAAACATGTTTTCGTTTTTTTACTTATATCTTTTACAAAAATAATTATTTTTTCACAAAATTTGGTAAAAACGTACCTTTGTTTATCCTTAATATACTGAAATATTTTGGTTCTAAAATATTTATTTTTATCATTTTTTTGACTTAATATTAAAAAGTACCCTTATTTTCAATCGAAAATTCACGTGTCAAAATATCGGGCATTTTCAAAAAGTCGGTAAGCTTTTTGTTCGTTAAAATCTCTACTTTTTAATAGTATAAAAAAGTATACATTACCACGGTAAATTTTCTCAGGAAATTCTTTTGCCGGAAATCGACAAAAACCGTTTTTACCCTTAACTCCCCCTTCCACCTTTCGACCCCGGATCGCCAGTAATTTATTTTTCCTTTTATTTCTGTTATTAACTCTATATTTTTTAATGGGTTTCATCCTTTTATATTTTTTTTGGTTTCAAAATTATCGACCCTAGTCTAATAATGATTTTAAAAAATCGGATCAAAATTTTTTGTGCTTTCTGAGAACATTTGCCATTGTAATGTATAGTTTTTATACACCATTAGACAGTAAAAATTTTAATGGACAAAACAACATTCGACTTTTTGGAAAATGCCGATATTTTGACACGTGAATTTTCGATTGAAAATAAGGGTATTTTTTTAATAATAAGTCAAAAAATGTATAAAAATAAGTATTTTAGAACCAAAAACTTACAGTATATTTGGGACAAATAAAGGTACGTTTTAACCAAATTTCGTAAAACATACTTTTGTAAAAGATAAAAATAAAAACCAAAAACTTGTTTTTTTAATTTTTTAAATAATTTGTGGTGTTATGTAAAAATGCTAAAAGCAAAAGTTATACATCTTTACATTGCCTACAACTTTGCTATTAAACTTTTTTACATTAGGCTTTTAGTTCGGCCGAAAATCTAGAAAAACCGTTTTTTACACTTTTACCCCCACTCTTCTTCCCCCTTCCCGACGTTAAATCAAGTGGAATTTATTTTTCTTAAAAAATTTGTTATTTTTTCTACCTTTGTCAGTGGGTATTATCCTACTTTATTTATTTATTTTTTTACTTTTTATTTTTTTTAAGGCACCGGTCTTAGTAGATATTTACCGACATCCATGAATTTTTGTTTTATAAATCTCTGTGATAAAAGTATGATAGATGTTGTTCCTAAAGCATAGAAATGACTTATTATCTCAAAAAATAAGGGTCATAAAAAAGCTTTCCTTTCAATAGAAAAGGGACAGTCTGTAAAACTTATGATATTATTTATTAATAATAAGTGAATTCAAAAATATATATATTTAAAAGCTAAATAAAAACAAAATTTCTTACTCGTTACTGTCGTTACTTTTATTTGCATCTTTCTTTCTTTCATTCTAAAGTGGAAAAATTGAGTAATGGGTGTTTAAATCTCATTTTTCATATGAATATCTTGTGGAAAAACAATTTTTGTCAGTAGAAAATGTCTGATATAAGTATAAAACTGTACACATTTCTGTTGGGTTTCATTTATTAAAATTGTTTTATTTTACAGCGGCTGAATCTAGGTTTTCTTTTAAACAAAATTAAAATTTTTAGGAAATTAAAAATCCTTTATGCATGTTCAAAAAATTAAAAGGTTTATAGACAAGAAAAGCAACAACAAAGCGGGATTATGTTTACATGCTGACATTCTTTGTCTATTCTCTACCTGTTAGTGTTCTAAGCGTCTTACGCACTGTCTCTAAAGCTTTTGATTTGGCTAAGCGTGTATAGTTTAGTGCCCAAAGAAAAAATGATTCTAAATATATTTAGAAACTATAATAAATATCTGAGTTGTTATAATGCTAATGATAAAAGCAAAGAATGAATTTTTTCTAGTGACTTCGCATTTAAAACGTTTAATATTTAAGAAAGCACGTAAACTTATAATTTCTCATTATACAGGGTTTCCCAAAAAGATCTGCACAAATACCACCACTATTTTACGATAGATTGTTGTATTTTGGCTTGGCCAAGTAACTTGTGAAATTTACTGACGCGCTTGATAAAATTTACAGGTTACTTGGCCAAAATACAGCAACTATTGTAACGAAGTCCAAACTTTGATCGTAAATAAAATACAAGTTTTAATATTGTTGTGGTTATTTTTATTATTATTATTTTTTTAATAAACTCTGCTATTTAACGGAAGGACTCGAAATCTGGATACGTTTTTGTAAAATAGAGAGAGAGCCACCAGCACTCCTTTACTTATGAACTTTTTCCAGGGTTAGCTCACGGTCTATTACATATTCGTATCAAGAATTTACAGTGTCACATTATACACGGAATTACTTCGCCCACGTACAAAATACAAAAATAAACCTAAATCAAATATGTTTGTTTAGACACACTAATTTTATTAACAGTATTTGTTCATATACACGGTGTCTTAAAAACATAATTTTTATTGTCAAGTAGGTTTTTTGATGCTGATATATTTATTTACGATTAAAAGTTAAGAAAGAAAATATTATTTTGGTTCTAATTATTTTTAAATAATTCTGTTACCATAAAGAGTGACAAATATTATATAGTTAGACCCATATTTATTTGATTCTGAAAGCGATGCCGCCAAGTACACAAAAATGATAAAGCAAATAAACCGCCACGCCACGCGTTACAGGTTTTATGGTACGCCAGAGACGAAATAAAAGGATGTTTTTTAAGTACGTGATACGTGTTTTCGCAATATTTTTATTTATTTATCTAAAAAACATGTATCAGGCTTTGTCAGAGGCTATGTGCTTTCAAAAAGGTTTGTTTACTTTATCATTTTTTGTGTACTTGGCGGCATCGCTTTTTTTATCTTTTGACATCCCACGAAGGTCTATGCCTAAATACCAGAGTACCGTGGGTGTCGGGTTATTAGATATTTAACCAATCGTTCCATCTGTTCCGTCAACGTTGTCCAAGCACTGAAACATGCAGTTGCATTTCACAGCACCTTTTAGAAAATGCGGTAGTGCCACCACGGTCGTTATTTTTAAATAACTACTACCTAAATATGTCTCCCCCGCTGGAAATCGAACCGCCGACCTCTGGCTTCGAAGATCAAAGCTCTGTGCACTAGGCCACGGGGAGACAGAATGAAATAAATATGGTCTTAACTATAATTAAACGTTATTTATTACCTTCCATTGTAAGACCTACTAATATGTATTTTAGCAATAAAGTTGATTTTTTTGACACCAATTTACTTATATGCACTAAAAAACAGCAATACGTCAATTATGGCTTGTTTTTAGAATAATTAAGTAAATATGTATCTAAAACTAAATAGCTTATATAGGGTGTATTCCTTATTGCGGTAAGAAAATTTAGGGGCATATTACTGGACCATTTTTATTTAAAAAAAAGTTCACATAAACATGATTCCTTAAACTCTTTTTTTTCAAAATACAGGGTGTTAAACTTTTTAGAAACCTAATAATTTTTAAAACACTTTTTCTTTTAGTAAAATTTGTTAGACTAGATATAAACAATTATTAATTAAGTATTTGTTGTTACATAATTGCTAATAAGAAGTTATAACACTTAATTTTTAAAAGGAAAAATATACTAATGGTTTATGTATGGTCCAGGATTATGCAGTTTAGGGATTCAATTTTTTTTTTTTTGGAAAACTAACCCAGCTACATAAAATTATAAAGAAATAAAAACTTGTATATTTAGGTGTGTCATACGGAAAAAATATAAAAGTTGAAAAAAATTCAGTGGCGTACATTTTTTGTCAATATTAAAAGCTAAGATGCGTCCCACGCAGCCACTGGTCTCACTAATTTAAATTAGTTTAGGGCTATATTAACTATTTAATTTAACAAATACTACAGCCAATTTTTATTAAAATCGGATAAGGCATATTTAAATTATTATTAAAAACCTAACTTCCCTTTTAAAGTCTAACACCCTGTATCTTGGAAACAAAGCGCTTTTGTTTATATGAAGTTTTTAATAAAATTGGCTCATGAATACGTACTTTAATTTTTCTACCGCAATTAGGAAACACCCTGTATCTATTAGTAGTTCTTGTGATAAAAGGAATTAATTCCATGTTATTATATTATTTGTTACTCAGACAGTACCAGAATTATTTAAAAATAATTAAAATGAAAATATTATTTTCTAAATTCACTTTTAATCGTTAATGAGTATATCAGCATAGTGTTGATATCTAAAAACCAGCAATCATTTTCCTAATATAGCGTGTTTTACATTTTTGTTGTAAAATTTAATACAGAGTTAAAATTTGTAAAAATACACGAGGTTTTCCGTTTAAAGAAAAACCTACTTGACCATAAAAATTATGTTTCTGAGAGACATTGTATATTAATTGGTACTGTCCATAAAAGAGTTTATCCAAATAAACATTTTTTATTTTAAGTTTATTTTTGTATCTTATACAGACATGGACGAAGATATTTCTTGTATAAATAGTAGGCTGAACCAAAAAACTCGGCTTTAATTATTTTTTTTTATATATCGAAAATATTGTTTAGGGTGACAAAAGGAAAATATTGTAAAAATTTAAGCTCTTAATTATTAATATTAAGCGGTCCCTCGTTTTTAATTTAGATTTTTTTTAGTAATTTCATTTTTGCGTCAAAGCTCCCTAACTATCGAAGTAAAAAAATATATGCACATTTCTCTTTAGAGAATTAAATTTCTTATAAAAAACGTCTTTTTAAATATATTTGCTAGACAAACCGTTTAAAATATTTAAGCTTTAAACATTGATATACAGGGTGTCCAGTAACTTAACCGAAAAACTTTGACTGATGATTCTTTAATGAAAAATAAGAAAAAAACTTCATATGAAGATATGTCCTACGTCTTAGTTTTTAAACTAAAGGGTGTTAAACCCCGTCTAGTTTAAATCAAACATTATCTCTTAATATTTTTTTTGTTTGACAAATGGTTTTTGCACAAAAAAATAAAAACCATTTTTATTTTTTGGCATGGTCATGTATGGCTTATATTAAATTCTACAATAATTTCTTATTTACTCTTTAACTAGATGGAAATTTGACCGTGCTAAGAAATGATTTTATTTATTTACGCAAAACCGTACATCAAACAATAAAAGTCAGAAGTTTGAATTTGTTCTAAACTAAACTGGGATCCAAGAAGATATTTTTATTTTTAGTAAAATGCAGTAGCGTACCATATTTCTTAAAAAATATTTACCCCAAACCCCTTATGGACGACACTGGTAATTTTTTTATGTCGAAAAATGTCTTTTGATGCAGAGGAGATGTCTATAAAATATATTTTTAATATTTTAATTGGTTTAAAAGTTATAATTAAAATACGGTATTTTTTTATTTTTAACACCGCTGTCAGTGTCAGAGTTTTTTTATCTTTGTGACATCTCACGAAGGCTTATGCCTAAATACCAAAGTACCGTGAGTGCCGGGTTATTGGATGTTTAACTCATTTTTTACCCTGTTCCGTCAACGTTATCCAAGCACTGAAACATACAGTTTTGCATTTTACAGCACCTTTTAGACAACGCGGTAGTGCCACCACGGACGTTATTTTTTTAAAATAACTACTACCTAGAATTGGCAGAACGCCACACAGAGGCTTTGCCATTACCATCTGTGAGGTGACGAGCTATTAAAAATCCGTGGAAGGAACCGAGATTCGAACCCGGATCGCTGCGGTGAGAGGCTGATACGTTAGTCTCTACACCATGCTCGCCACTGAGTGATCAATTATGTTATAAAATATACCTAACTAGTTATGTTCCATTTTAAAACCTACTGAGAGGTAATTCGGTAAGTAAGCGATTTAGTTTATTTTAGATACATATTTACTTACTTAACCTAAAATCCAGTCATAAATTAAGGTATTACTGTTTTTAGTGCAATGAGGTAAATATGTGTCTAAAAATAAAATAAACTAAATTGCTGACATACCTATTAGTTGCTTTTTGCAATGGAAGGTAATTAAATAAATGTTTTTATATTATTCGTCACTCTGACAGTGACAGAATTGTTTAAAAATAATTAAAATCACAATTATATTTTTTTCTTCAATAATAATTGTTAATAAGTATATCAGCATACTGCTGACATCTTAAAAACCAGTAATAATTAAGAGTTATTACATTACTAAATAATTAAAATATACAGGGTGTATCTTTTAAAAATCTGCTTGACACTGATAATTATGTTTTAAAAACCTTGTATAGTAGCTAGTACTGTTAATAAAAGAAATGTATTCGAATAAACATTTTTCATTGTAAGTTTCTTTTTGTATCTCGTACAGGGAAGATATTTCGTGTATAAATAGAGTTGGGACACCCTGTATACAGGGTGTTTATAAACAAATACAAAACATTTTAGTAGGTGATTTCTTATTTAAAATTAAGGGTAGTTTGCTTTATAAACATAAGTTCAAAAGTCAACCAGGGGGATATCGCGGTACAAATATGGCAAAACAATAAGGTTTTTATTTTTTATCTCAAAAACAAAAAGCGCTAAATAATGAAATTCTACGATAATATTGCTTTTATAAAAATACACTTTTTAAATGTTTTTGCACTTTTTAGAATTAATGGAAAGGGTGGAAATAGACTATCTTTATCGTTCTTGCTAACCAAATCTAAAGAGACACTTAAGCAATGACTTTAAAAAATATAAATTTGTATAGGTTTGTTTATTTTAAAACGTTTTGAAATCCTGTATTTTTTCTTTAAACTTACCAATTTTAAATAAAAAAATAAAATGTAAATCATAAGGTGCCGTGACGAAAAAATTTATTTTATAAAAATTTCTATTTTTCTACTGTCACCTATTTAAAAATCTGTAATAACTTGTTATTTGATATTACTTGGTAGTTTAAATTTAATGCTTATTTTACTCCTAAGCAACAACAACAAAAGAGATTTTTTTAGTTTTTTTCGCAATATCTCCCTAAGGGTTGAGTTTTGAACCCCTGTTTATAAAGCAAACTACCATTTATTTTAAACAAGAAATTATCTTCTAGAATTTTTCTTATTTGTTTAGAACCACTCTGTATATATTTAAATAAAAAAAAATTTGGCCCAGTTTAATAAATAGGGTTGGGAAACTCTGTATAGTAAACCTATGAACCATTTATTAGCAACCTCCGACCTGTATAAACCCCGCACAAGCAATATACATTGCTCCCCAAACAGTTATAAAGTTTAATTAGCCATTACAACTTAGAAAACAAGGTCACCTATGTCATAAAATACATGGCACGGGGTTGATTGATAACTTTACCCGGGTCGACTTTAAATATACATAATGAGACCTCAGCTATATATACTAGATTTCGGCCCCAATATTAATGTTAATTGAAATTAGGACGAACCTTATCTTCAAAAATAACCTGTTAATTCTATCATTTATACACGGAAAAAATTGTGTGATGTTAACAATTTATAGTGAAAAAATGTAGCACAACCAGCATTGAGTTTAGGGGTGGCCCGGGGTGGACCCCTCCCCTTTTGGAACCGTTGTTTTTGGCGGTGTCGCAGAAGGGAACTGAACGTCCTAACCTAAAATTTATAATATTGTTTTTCTTTTCGTGTCCTAGTCGATATTTATGTGACATAATTAAAATTTATAAGAAAGAAAAACCATGGGTAGTGAATTAGGAAACTGCAAATAAATAGTGAAATAAAAAATAACAAAAGGTACAGAAAGTTTATTTGTGAGGTTAAATTTTGTGACAGATCGGAAAGATCAAGTTCACCCTGAAGTCCTATTCATGCGATACTTTAACCGGGCTCGGTGACAATGCGCATTTTTTCATTTTGCTCTTGCTCTTACAAAAAGCAGCCTGGCACCGAGGTGGTTCAATTTTTAACAGAACTGGTGCAGAGCGAAATTAGAATTGCCCGCTCCAAGTGCCTGTTTCATAAATTTACCATTAAGGTATACAATTTGTGGGGTTGTCTCTAAAAGTTCTGTACAACATTTTATCACACATTTTTTGGGCGAAAATACAACGATCTAACCGAATTTAACTTAATGAAAAAGTTGATGGTTTACAAGATAGAGGCTGTCTAAGTTTTAATATACAGGGTGTTATCGTAAAACTTTAATATATTGAAATGGGTAACTCCTTGGGTAGTTAGAGATATACTTAATACTTATTTTGTTCAATTCAAACATTTTTAAATTTTGCAAAAATACCATTTTTCTACATATCTGCAACTTCCCTGCTTGGGTTAACCTTTATTATTTAGGATATTTATTAAACAGTTGTTTAAAACTTACATCTTCCTAGGAAGTAGAGGTAAAATAAGCTCGTTTTTGTGCTAAAATAAATTAATTATTTACATTTAAAAAAAGTTAAACAAACAAACTCTGGTCAGCAGACCATTCAACTAATATAGGTTAGTTATTTGAATTTAAAAGCAATGCCACAGAAAACACTTTTAAAATAAATTTCCTTTATTCGTTTTTAAACACAAACAAAAACCTTCGTGGCTTGACGTTATTTTGACATCATTATTTAAATTATTAAACACTTTGCAGCATACATTTTATTTTATAAAATAATATATGTAGATAAAAGTTGCAGGGATTAACCACAAACAGCTCCAAGGACTTAAGGTTGTTGAACAACCTACACAGGAGTCCTAGTACTTTTTTACCTCCCTAAAGCTACACGCACATACGTCGGCATCGGACAGACGGTACCGATCGGAAAGAATGGTTTTAATGAAATTAAATGAAGCAGTGCACCTATGTGCTGGCGATTTGCACCAGATATAAAAAATCCCGCGAAAATATAGCAACTTGAATAAAAATCCGGCAATTACCGTTTTATATGTGCGATACAGATCAGAAATTAAGTTATTTGACAAGAATTTAAGCCGATTCCTACTGGAGGGTTTTAACCCAGTGGTTTTATATCATGGGTGAAAAAGCGCTAACTTTCTATATTTTCCCATGGTTTTTCCATGACTCGCATGTGCGTGTGTATCATTTAATTTTACCAAAACTATTTTTCCGATCCGTACCGTCCGTCCTAAGCCGACGTATGTGCGCCTACCTTTACTTGTCAACCATCTTATCCAGTTTATTTATCACGGTATTACACATTAAATAAATACAACCCGCTAAAAAATCAAATAAATACCTCAAAAATACCGTAATATTATGTAAAACAATAGCTGTCTTTACTGAGATAAGTTAAAATGTGTTGGTTCTTTACAATGTGGCAACATTGAAAGAGCACGAGGAATGACAGAATTTGTTGAGTAACAGTGTCAGCTAATTTAAATCAGATTAAATTTTAGGTTACAAAGTACAAATAAAACAATAATTGTGGGTGTTTGGTGCAAATTTTATTTTAAATATTGGATAATTAATTATGTCTTTTTGTTACCGAAAGAATAAACTTGCAAATAACGTACCTGTGAAGTTTTTTTCGGTAATGTCCAGTACTCTTGTATTTGCGGTTTGCAACTTAATTTTTTGTGGAATTATTTGTAATTTATCTTTTAGAGTGCACTAATAACTTGTAATAGATTTAATGTTACCAATAAATAATGTAATTTTTATTGCTGGAATAAGAAATGTATAATAATATTAACAAAATCAAAACAAAAGATTTAAAGAGCTGACAATTGTGGGGTGTTTGGTGCAAATTTTATTGTTAAATATTGGATAATTAATTATGTCTTTTTGTTACTGGAAAGAATAACTTGCAAATAACGTACCTGTGAAGTTTTTCCGGTAATGTCCGGTATTCTGTATTGCTGTGGTTTGCAACTCAATTTTTTGTGTGTGCACTAATAACTTGTAATAGATTTAATGTTACCGATACTATTACATTACAGAAACGATTTTAAGATGAGCTGACAGTGGCGGGTATGTATTATTGTGGTGCGTGATTTTTAACTATTTTTATTCAATTTAATTTTAATTGGGATTTTAATATATGTATTAAAAGTATTTTAATAACAACCTGTTTTTAATTGTTTTTAAATATATTTATAGATATTCCAAATTAAAGTTTATTATTTCACATTAACAAATATTTTGTACTTCTTCACGCTTTATATAGGCCACCCGGATTTTCTTAAAAGGTGTGTACAAAACGCTACAAAAATTCCTTGCGCCAACAATACAATGATCTCGAACTTCCTTTGGAAGGTACAAGCAAAGTTTACGAAATATAAATATATAAGTTGGGACACTCGTCACAGCGGCCGCATCAAAGAAATCGGGGTCTAGCTGCCTCCAGCTGCCCTATAAGGAATAATTCGAGCAGTCGTCTATACACAGTGTGTCGAGTTAGCGTTGCAGAGGTCGGGGCAAATTTGTTTAGAGTGGCCGTAAAATTTTGCGACTTTTATATCTATTTTATATTGTTTAAAATGCACGTTAAATATTGTTTTGTTGATGATTCTGTTACACAGCAGGGTGGTGACATTATTTAGATGTCCAAAAGACGAAGCAAGGTCAGTTTTATTTTAAATTTAATATTCTAGACAAATAAAAATGATAGCATGTTAAGCAAATTATTATTAATTTTTCATAGTAATTCTTATGGACAGATAAACAGTATTTATTGTAAATAACAAAAAATGATTAATATTGCGTTAAAACTTGTTTATTTTAAAATGAAATTTCAATAAGATTATAACATCTTAACAATTGATCAAGTTTAAAAGGGTATAATTTTTTAATTCCAAAAATAACCAATTTTATTCAAAAAAATATTTTCAAAACATTTTAAAGTTTTTTTATGCTAGATGCAAAAAGTATTAGGCAAAAAATCTCTAAAACTTTAATATTATCTTCACTTTTTAGAATATATATTTACTCATAGCCGGTTAAAAACTTAGACTAATCTCATTTTTTTTTAAATTAATAATTGTATATTTTTTTATTAACACAGGTCCCTTTTAGTGAAAGGCTTCATACATTAGATATTATTTAAATGGATTTAAGCTTTTCTTTTTTTCGTTGCTCAAGCAAAATTTTATTCTTTATGTAGAAAAAAAACCACCAAGTTTAAGCTCTTAGTATTAGTTTTAAGTACTAACCATTTAAATTTATTATAAGTTTTCCCATATAAAATACACATAAAAAACTTTTCATTCTTTCAAATTTCTATTGCGGCATATTTCACGCTCGTTAAATCTGCTTTAGTGTTTTTTGTGTAACTGGAACTGGCAGGAGTAGTCAAAATTCAATTTTTAAAATAAATTGTTTTTTTTTATTTTTTAGGCAAAACGCAAAAATAAGGAGATAAAGGCCTGACTCTTAAAAAATTGTTCTATTCTATTTGAATTTAAGTTTTTATTGATAACTTACATATTTCAGTAAAATAATAATTTTTCTAAAGTGAACATAATTTCTCAAGTTACACAAAAAAATACTTAAATAATTTCAAAAAGCGTCAAACATGCCGTAAAGTTCATAAAAAATATTTACAATATAGTAAAAAGTAGGTAAGCATTAGAAATTTAAAAAAAGACTCTTTTGCATGCATTTTAAATGGAAATTGTTTAAATATAAATGGTAAGTACTTGAAATAAATATTAAGAGTTCAAATTTGGTGGGATTTTTACTTCTTCAATGTAGATTGAAATTTTGCTTGAGCACTGAGAAAAAAAAACTTTTGCTGAAATAAATTACCCTAATACACATACAGTTAACCGTTTGGTGCGTGTATTTTTGATCAGAATCACTCACCTCGTCTACCTGCCCAAGAAAAAGGGTCCAGTTATTTTCAACCGAGGATGTACTGGCCGAAGAATGTCTATGATTGGATTTACCCAATTATTATTAAATTAAATATAAAATACCCTAATTATAGATAAAAGGCCCCGATAAAAGTACGCCCAAAAATAGGTCTAACATAACAGCGTAATTTTCTAAAAAGTTGTAGAGTAAATAAACTTATTTTATATAAACTACTACTATCTAGGTTTTTTTGTTATAGTATTTGATGTATCTATAGATTATTGTTTAGCTGCAAAATAAACGTTTGCTTATCTATTTGTTTTTATTTTTGCTCGTCCCTAAGAAAAATATTTTAAATTTATTTAGCCTAGCATACTCTATGTCATCGTTTACGTAAATGAATAAATATTTTAGTTTAATTCAAATGGTACAACAATGCACCGCCTTCCACGAAATCCCTAATATGTTCATCAGTTGCACCAGTATCCCCTACAATTTTTACGACCGCGTCTAGTCACTGTATTGCGGCGGCAGCTCTCAGATGCTACGAGTTCAAAGGTCCGCCAACAAGTGTCCTAACTTAGATATTTATATTCCGTAAACTTTGAAACAGGTAGCAGAGTTAAAATATATATTTTATATGAGTTGCCTCACTCGCCCGATAGGCACGTTTTACCTTTTCAGCCCCCGCCTATCGTTCTGGTGAATTCTGGTACTCTAGACTTTGACCCTGCGGTCCGACTTAGTACAGTGTGTCTCCTCTTGCGTAGTAAGGCGGGCTATACAGACTGGGGTAGTATTATTATGTGCTGTTTGTGGTGAACGGTTGTGGTACTTGTGTTAAGAAAATTATTAGCTATTGTTTTTAGTTATAAAACATAGTTTACCGAAAAAAGGACAGCGAAATATTGTTGTGTGGATGGATGCAATAGTAAGATGACGAGTGGGCTCTCATTTTTCTGATGCTCAAAGGACGAATTTGGCTAAGGTTTTATTGTTTGATTCAGTTGTGTTGTTAACGCTAAATATTTTGGTTTGTTGATTATTTTTTCTTCACAAGTATATCGAGATTAAAAATACATTATGCTATAAAGTATTGTTGTCAAATTTTTACTTCGTTCTTCGTAAAAATCTTATTTTTGATAATTGCTAATTTCGAGAGAAGAAAAAAAAGTTTTTGGTTGATATATTACTAAGTTTATGCAAAATATTAAAGTTTGCTCGCTTATGTCTTGTGGTTTTAATGGTATTTTTATCATGCAAGGGAAGTAGAAAATTAGTTCGTCAACGCATAGCTCGCAGAAGTCCATTTTTAAAAAATTGGACATATGGCGTTTTTGCAAAACACTTCTTAATTCTGATTAACAATTAAACCTGTTCACACACTCATAAAATATACATCTTTTTTTATGGTATTTATGATTTACTAATTATTAACGAAGGTTCTTAATATATCTTATTTGACCTAAAAAAAATCACGAAGGCATTCTAAAAATCATATAAATGTATTTATAAACACAGTTAAGGTATAAATTTAAATTATTTTATTATGCTGACAGAATTTACCTAACATAATATGTGTATTAACGGAATAAACAGTTAACAATAAAAATAGGGCCCACTTACTAAAATTACCTGAATGTTCATCTCTATGTGCAATAAAACCCGTTTAAAATTTGCACTTATTATACTGGATTGTTGACCCAAAGTCAAAAATATTGGATCATTTATGGTTTAATACGTTTTATAAAATATTGCATAATATTTTTTCTATATTTTATGTATTAAAATTTTAAACTACCATTATGGTAATATTATTAAAAATGCTTTTTCTATATTTGTAAGTGAATAATTATTACAATTAATTTTAATTCTAATTAAATCAATTGTTTAATTACTGTTTTATTTCTAAACAGGTATTACAAGGTAAATAATTTAGATAACCAAGAGTGGCAGCCAGACAATAAAAGAAAACTGAAAAGAAACATTACTCAAACCACCCAAAAACACAAATCTGTAGATCAATTCTTTTTGTATTTTTTATTGCATTTGATCCAATGACTTATAAAAATAAATTTAAAAATACGTTTTTAACTGCATCAACAGCAAGAAAAAACTTGACTATGAATTGGCATGTTCAACCATACTAGTTTAAAATTATGCCGATCAGGGCTTTATAACAACGTTGCCAGCTTAATTTTAAAAGCCAATACTAATAGTTCCAAAGTTTTCCATTGCCTTTAAAAAGTAGCTTAGAAAAGTCTAAAGCATTGTTGAAAAGTCTTGCGAATTTTAAATTCAGGATGGCATAAAAGTTCTAAATGGATAACTCAAGCGTTTTCGGAAACCTTGAAAGTGGTGATAGAACTAAAAATAGGATAAAATTTTAAATAAATTATCAAACTAAATTAAACGGCCCAACTTTTAGAACTCCATAAACTAAAAACACTTATTTTCAATAATTTTTGTTACATTGTCCGTCCCTAGTTTTGATCGTCCCGATAAAGTATCTTTATGGTCTTGACACCGGCTTAGTCTTTCTGGATATACCACTTTCATGTTTGCCTATGGACATTTCTAAATTCTGTACACCACATCACTGGGCCGTGTTACATATTGAATTTTCCAAAGGGTGCCTCGAAAAATACATTTTTGACTGCAGGATTGCAACTTTCGGTTTGTACCTAAAAGGTAAGAATTAGGTACCAATTTTACAATTAATTTTTTGAACACGAATGCAAAACGGCATTCCAATCCGCCCTGTCCTAAAATTCCGAACAATTTTGCTTTATTGCCTCGACTATATTAAGATATTTTTTTAGATTCCTTAAGAATACTGGTCGGGCCACACATAACCGCACCGAGCTCAATTTCACAGTGATGGAGAAAAAATGGGCAATCAGGAAAAATTTAAAAGCATGCCCTCAAAAATATACAAAGCATTTTGTCAAGCTAAGTCTATTGATTTATGTATGTATATCTCATGTTTAAATAAAACAGCTTGGGGTCAATAAAATCGTATAGGTAAACGGGGCGCAAATGTTTTCTTTAAAGTAAAGGTATCGAAATAAAATGTTGGTCTATTTTTAAAAATTTTATTAATTACGAAACATTTATTGCATCAAAAAATATTTACATTCTTTTGTTTACTGTCTTTGGAAAATGTAAAATTTTTGTAGGCTATTAAATCTTTTTCCACTCACACTTTCAATTACTGATACCGACATTTTCTCACTATTAAAATCTTGAGCGGAAATCTTTTCGCACATCTATTCACTATTACAATGAGAACTGAACTGATTAAGTGGTATACAAATTATTAGTGTCAATTATAGGAATTCTTACCTGCCCTGACCCACACCCCCTCTCGGGAAGGGCTGGCGCCCCATTTACCTATGATATAAACGTAACCTTACAGGCGTGCAGGTAAAAGAGATATTTTCGCGCCCCGTTTACCTCCGGTTTTCTAGAAAAAAATTATAGCCACTTTAAATTCTTCAAAAAGTATGTACCCATATGTATATTACTCCTGCATCTTAGGAGGAAGCAAGTCCGACGTATTATATTTATAGGAACTTTTTATAAAAAGACATAAGAAAAACCCTTAAGTTTCGTAAAGTAGTTAGGAAAGATCCTGCATATTCTGAATATGCTAAAACTTGCAATTTGGAATTGTTCGGTATTTTTTAATAAAATTTGAGGACTTTGGTAAGATAACATATTAATTATAACCAACAAGATTGTAGACAAGAGATGAGAGGTATAAATTTCAAACTTAAAAAAAAATAGAAAGAGTTGTCTTGCAGCAGAGCCGTACACAGAAAAGGATTTGGGGTACTTTAAAAATTAGCCGAATAACTAATTTGGATGGCAAATATCTCCGAAACGAATAAGGTTAGATTAGATATACTTAATGGGGTTTTTATAAAAATTCGTTTAAATATCTTTTTAAGTCCGCGTCCAGATCAATAAATATATATATTGTGCGTTGGGATGCCATGCAAATTTGCTCGTGTTCGTCAAAATTTTTACATACATACAATATAAAAATTTTGACGAATACGAGCAAATTTGCGTCAAATACAACGCACAACGTAAATATTTGTTGATCTGGACGCGGCCTATCGGTGATAGAATATCCAGCGTGCGTCATTAAAAAAATATATACTTCTTGTCTTTACCCTGTATATTATCCACCAATATCATCATTAAAAAAATAATTAAACGAGCTTAAGAAAAAACCACATTAGGTATAACTAACCAGAACTAACTTTATTAGTTTCGGAAATATATCGCAATTTTGTAGTAGGTAAAGGAGTCCAACTTTGAGCTTGATATTTACGTATTAAAAATACCAAACAATTTAAAACTTCCAAGGGGGCACCCTGACTTTAGACGCACTGTATATGCAAAAACATTTTTACTAAATGAAAATGTTGCAAATGTTCGAAAATGTAGAACATCAAAGATTATAAAGTGTACAAAATATTCTTTAAAAATATAATTAAATTTTAGAGGTAATTCTATTACAAAAAGACCCTTTGATTAATTATGGAAAAATTCTACAGAAATTCTTTTATCCAATAATAATTCTTATTATGCTATAAAATGCTTTAACCATTTTTATGTAATGGAAATTTTAACATTTTTTGTCTTTATGGCAGCCCACGAGGGGCTTACATGGAGAGATGGAGAGCCTCCACAGGACCGTCAGCTCACCGTAGGGAAAAACTCGAACATGAGTGGGCCGAGTATGCATTTTTAAAAGTAAATTGTTTCCTGTAAAATTAATTTAAGTAAATATAATAAAACTAAAATAAACCCTATAATCAATAAAAAAATATTACACAAACAATCCTTCAGAACTAAAAAGTCCAAATGGCACATTTTAAACAGAATTAATTTAGCTCTAATACGACTTTAATTTATTACGAAAGCCAGTGGTGTCTCGTTTTTTGCTATACATAAAGACTCGTCAGCACGAACGCCACAAAAGTTTTGTATTGAAAGTAACGTAACCTAAAGTGCTGCGGTTACACGGTCGATGGTTTGCAAGACCTGGTCTCTACTGGTCGACTCTTTGTCGGCCGTAGCTAAGCAAAGGTTTTCTAAAATCACCGACCGTGTAACATACCGGTCTCCAACGGTTTCTGACGTCTTCAGTCTTCCTTCGCCTTTCGGTAAAATTTCGAGATCAAAGGCTTGTCTGAGAGTTTAAGCACTACTTATTCTAGATAGAAAAACAGCTCAAGAAATCGCTCTGCCTAGAAAATCCGTACTTCGCATGCGCCAACTTAAAAATCGTTCCATACCTTGTTTTCGACTAAAACGATAAAGTAGAATCCAAATCCGGTAGTATTTGTAATTTTATTGACTGTAGATCTATTCCATTTTGTTTATTAATACCCGAATATAATTGATACAAACGCGCGAAGTACTGTGGTTTTCCGAAACCGCGGAAAACTACCGTTATAAATTTGGTGTCGTATGCTTAAATTTTTTAAACTATTAAAGAAACACATATCAAATGTGGTATTTTTTTTAACTCGGTAAAATTTCTTTTAGTGGTGATTCTATATACAGGGTATTTCATTTCATTTAAAAACAGGTTTTGGTTATAACTTTAAAAACAATCAAAGGAACAAATATAGGCGAGCCACTGAGTTTTATGAAATTTACATTTTATTACATAAAGCAAATAAAAATAAAGCTTTTTATCTTTTACCTTTTAATTTTTTTTTGCTGAAAGCCTAAATACTAACGTACCGTGGATGTCTTAAGCAAGGTAAGAGGAAGTTTGTTAACACGGGACTTAAAACTTAAAGATTCTAAAGATGCCAGAGAAGGAAAGACCTTCGGTGGCAGTAAGTTCCACAGTCTACAAACTCTAGGGATAAAAGAACAAACGAAATGGGATATTTGGGGCCTTTCCATTGGACCGTATAGGGATGCATACGGCACCACGAGTTTCTCTGTTAGAAGCTGGTTGTATAAATATTTTATTTTTTGCACGCATTTTAGTTCTCAAAGTTACTTCTTCCAACCGCTATTAACCTGTAAATGCCACAAATTGTACATTTACCATCAATATTAGGCCTGTTCGCAGAGAAATCACAAACTAGTTAGAGCCAATCAGCTTTACAAATACGTCAGTTAAAAACCTGATAAATCATAATATCCGATTGGCAATGACTGGTTTGTATTTCTTACGAACAGGCCTATTAATAGCAAGTACAAGTAGGTTATTAGGTAACATTGTGTAAAAAAGA
Organism: Listronotus bonariensis; assembly: GCA_014170235.1. Lineage (NCBI taxonomy): Eukaryota > Metazoa > Arthropoda > Insecta > Coleoptera > Curculionidae > Listronotus > Listronotus bonariensis. Next base: position 183,745 of record JACEGR010000480.1, on the reverse strand, counting down.
ATAATTAAATTTTGTTTTTATGTTTCCCTCGTAGAAAAATATTTTTTCCTAACACATGCCGAAAGTGCCACTTTTCCGCACACACACGATGGCAGTTGACCGAACGACTCGCAGCGGAAATTGGTCAAGAAGCACCAGTTTTTAAGTGCTCAGAGCTTTAAAGCGTTTTTTCCACTAACTTACGTTTAGTAGGTGCCTCCATCATAACTTTAAAACTATTGCACCCATGCTTTGATTTTTTCCTCCACTATTTCTTTATATAATTTTTGAGGTAACACTGGAAGGTTTTTTTAAATTTGTAATTATTTTCAATTATTATAAAAACAAATAGGCCAATTTTTTTGTAAAAATCAAGTTTTTAGTGTCCCCAAGAAGTAAAAAATTGAAATGTCAAAAATCTCCAGCATCACCTGGAAGAAAACGTGATTATTTATTGAACGATTTTTTTATTTCACATGATCTTTGATGGCCACCGCAATTCCACTTTTTGGAGACGCTCTAAATAATGGCTTTGACGAATTTTAAAACCGCAATTGGAAAACATCCTGTATAAACTTTGTTTTTTACATTTTCAGATGTAAACCTTAAATGTTTTCAACAACGTTCTGTATCGGTATCTGGTATTCGAACTGAGAATTTTTCCTCTTTATATACTAAAATTAAATTTTGATCACGTTTGGGTGAAAATTGGAAATAAATTTAGGTAAAAGTCCCAAACCCTACAGGCCTGTTAAAAACAGGTGGCCCAAGGGCGAAACGACAAGGGAGACTTAAAGGGAATACTCGAAAGACCCCTGTTTTGTCGTTAGTTAGTAGGTCATGATATTAAACGTAGTACCGAAAAAATGAAATTTTTCTGGTCATTCTGCGATAAAATATTTTGTGCGAAGAGCAAAAGCTAGTAATATTAGAGTCGATCTATACAGGGTGTTTTAAAATTCACCACAAATAATTTAAGGATGTGTAGGAAAAATATTATAGGTAGGTAGTGATAATTTTTACGCTGGCGACCATGAATCATCTTTTAGCAACTTCTGAATAATGGAATTCGTAAATTCATTTTGTATAATTGTTGTACAGGGTTTTTTTAAATTTTGCTACCTATTTTTAACTATAATCAAGAAGGAGAGAAAAACGTCCTGTATAAAGTTTCATACTTTTTTATCTATTATTTTTTGAGCATAGAAAAAAAATAAACATTAAAAACTCAAGAAAAATATACGGGAGAAACTTTTTAAATGGGACACCCTGTATATTATGTCACCATTAAAAAGGTCTTTTCAAAAACTTTACTAAACACCACATTAAAAAGACCTTTTGAAATGTGACATAATATACAGGACGTTCCATTTAATAAAAGTTTTCCTCTTCATTTTCTTGAGTTTATGATGTTCATTTGTTTCTTTGTACTTAATGCCTAAAGGTAATATATATAAAAAGTACAGGCACTTTTATACAGGACGTTTTGTTTCTTTTCTTCGGGTTATAGTTAAAAGTGGAGTGGCAAAACATAAATAAAACCCCTATACAAAGACCTATAATTTAAAAAATTGGATAGCAACCCAAACAAATGCCACTTGAATGACGGCATCTTGTGTGATCTTTTAAAAGCCGAAATTATTTTAAATGGGTATCTTGTTTTCAAATGGCAAAAAATATTTTTTGGTTTGTGTCCACTGACATAGACAATTTTATTTCCTAGGGTAGGGGCGGGGGGAGCACAAAGTATATTTTCTTTGGAAAATACCAAAAAGATTAAGGAGCAAAAATAACATGTAAGTACTGTGCAGTGTGCGATGCTCGTCAACTCAAGAGGTAAAGTATTTCCATTATAAAAAAAACAATAATTCCCCTCGTGCATGTCACAAATACTAAAAAAATTAAGCAGGTTTTTACTGACTGTCTGACTTACTATGAGTTAAAACATGGTCTGCAATTAACTAAACGCTACTTTACAACCTTTACGAGTAATATCCCTTAAAACATTTTAAAGTATTCCTTGGGGAGAAGGAATACTTACTCCCTTACAATTTTTTACTTCTTGGGATCACTTTAAAGTAAAAACGCGACTTTTGGTAAAAAATTGTTCAATTTTCGAAATATTCACAAATAAAAAACCTTGAGAGCGTGACCTCTAAAATTATGTAAATAAATCGGGCAACATTTTTTAAAGGATTGGCGCAGAAGTTTTTGGGTAAATTATCACCGATTTTAAAAACGTTGGGTTGAGAACAAGAGTTGTGGCAAAAGCATTTTAAAATTCGCTTTGTTCATAAGACTCATGGATAAGGTGGTTACTTAAAGCGCTGTATATCTACGTTAATTTTGCTTCGAATTATTTCAAACTTTTGCACAATATTCTTGAAATGTTCCTCATTTATAAAATATTACAAGTGTGAAAATGACTAATTTCACACGAGTGGGAATATTGTAGCACGAGGCGTTAGCCGAGTGCGACAAACCCACGAGTGTAAGAAAGTCATTTTCACACGAGTACTGTACACTATTTTTCCTACGACCACAAATTATTCACCAAAAAAGAATAAATTAAAGTTTGTCTGTTCAGAAAAAATAAAAACAATTGAGAACTTTGCAACACTAGGGTGATATTTACTTTGGCAACACTAGTGTGATATATACTTTTCCTCACTGCTATATTATACTGTTTTGACAATATTTTTACATCGAAAATCACCTACCTAGAAGCATTATATAACTTTTTATCATTTTGGAATTTAAAAAGGCCCTCACTTAATAAAAAATTGTATGGTTTTGTTAGGTAATAACGCTAATAGTTTAATACGGTTTTCTGCTATTATAAAGGTTTTTTAAAAATTATCGATTCTTACATATTTTAGACACTCTTCTAAATAAAACGTAAGTGGTGCATATCCAAAATATTCCGTTTTTTAAAAATATCAGTAAATAAACTTACGGACCGGGGAGTGAAAAGGGGTGCTGGGTGGGGTAAAATTGGTAAAACGAGTTAATGAAACTGAACATCACATGTAAAATTAAGTAAAAATAACAGTTTTTCCTCATATTTTTAAGAAAAATATAAAAAATATGAAAATTGTAAATGCATAACCTAAAGTCCTTAAAGTAAGGAAAACGACTACCAAACGTCAGTTACCATGCAAAATATGGAAAGCATTTGGCAACGTCGGAAGGGTCTGATTCTATTTATGAATGGATAAAAGAAAGTGGATTCATAAAGTGTGTATTAGCCTTAGGTTTAATTAGGGATTAAAAAAAGATTTAACTAGTTGTTTGAGTACACGAAGAAAGAGAGGAAGGAATTTGATCTATAGGCTTTTTTCTCTGGCGCTTTAGGTCGAACGGTCAAGCGGCAAGGCTGCCTCTATAAAGTACGTGCTCAAAGGTAGAAGGAGATTTTAAATTTGATCTACTTACCTGACAACACTGTGCCAGTCAGTGAAAGTTGTTTTTTGTGGTTATGTCTATTTTTGTTTATGTTTTTATTTTTCTGTAAATTTTAATAAATATAAAATAAGATGATTTTCGCTAATTTGGGTTCTACCGTTTAAGGTAAATAAAAAGTTTTTTTTACTGTCACTACAATAAATATGTCACTTGCAAAACCAATAGCAGTTTTTAGAATGACATCATAATATGTATCACACCAGTGTTGTAAAGTACTTTGCAACACTAGTGCTGTAAAGTACTTTGCAACACTAGTGTGATATAACGCATTTTCTATGCATGAAATCAGTGTGCTATTTGCTATTTTCACAAGTGGTCGTTCATATCGTGTTTATTAAATAATTTTTATAATTTATTGAATAAATGCAATAAAAAAGACAAGAAGAATTAGTTTACAATTTGTGCTAAGTTTTTGGTTCTTGTCATAATAGATTCACTTGTCACTTTGTATAGATTTACGTGGAACGTTAGCTGGTAACTACTCCTGCTTTTATTAAGGGTTTTAGACTATGATGCCTAATATTTTCTCTAAAATTTAATGTTTTTTGTTTTCAAAAGTGCTTGCTTTTAGCCGAGGCATAAACCCAAAATCGTAAATTTCTGTAAATATGGTAATATTTTCGACACCCATTTTTATCAGCTGCTTGACCGAATTGCAACACTGCTGCTCCTTAATTTAAATTTCCTATTGCGGAAAGTTTTTAACTTTTTACGGAATCCGCCGATATTCTTGTTAACTTTTGTGTTTATCAGGTATTTGGTTAATATTATTAGTTTAATTAATAAGCTAATATACATTTTTAATGTAAATTTATGTTTTTTGCCTCCATAAACAGACGACTTTTCGAAAATTGCGCCAATCCGCAGTTTCGAATTTACGCAATTTTTGTTCAAAAAATAAATACTCATATCGGGAAAACATTGTTTGATAGTTTACACAAATTGAAATCATATTTAATTTTCAGTATTACTGTATCAGTGCGTGCATTTTCATACTAAGGAGATGTTTTCGGTACGCGAGTATCTCCATATACTTATTATTTACCGAGAGGCTCATTGCAATTCTGAGAAACCATGTATCTAGAACGTTTGCCTGATCTAACGCAACCAGCTAGAAGAAGATTCGTAAGATTCGTAGAAGTATTCCAAAGAATTCTGGACACAGGGAGCGTAGTGCCGTCAATGGTAGTGCCTAATTTTCGCAATCGCGAATTGGAATTGGTTTTGTGTATCCAGAGGCGCATTTAGATATTTGCCGCTCGTAGGCTATTTTATTTCGCCGCCCCTTTGTTAATCTCTTTTCCTTGAAAAATAATTTTAAAGGGCAAAAAAAAGGACCTTACTTTCATCTTTCATTTCTTTTTCTTTCAATTCTATGTACAAAATAAAATTTGAAATCCACAAAGTTATTTATAAGTACAAATTTTGCCGCCCCCTAAAAAACGTCTGCCGCCCCCTAAAAACGCCGCCATAGGCATCAGCCTACTCAGCCTTTTGGTAAATACGCCACTGTGTGTATCACCAAGTATCGGTAAGTCCACGGACGTATACATAGCTTTTTTATGAGCGGGGTTCTAAAGGCCAAAAACAAAAATAGGTATCAAAAAAAGGTTCTCACTTTCGAATATATTTTTCTCCTGCTCGTTTACTAAGGCGGGTGTAGTGTTCACGTTACCATACGTATTTAAAGCATTACAAATAAAGGACTTTTTATACTAATTTCTCCTCTTTGTCATACTAAGGGGGAGGGGTCAGGCCCTTAGACCCCTCCCTTATATACGCCCATGGATGGTCCTATTATATCTTGTATTAAATAATTGTACTGTACTGAAAGCATTATGAAATTTAAAAAAAAATGCCACGAAAAAATTAAGCAATTTTTGTTTTGTGTATTCAATAATCCAAGGCATATTTTCAGAAAATATAATATTGACGAAACGTAAAGAACTCGATAAATCATTTTCAGTTGCTCTGTATCGCGATTGTTTTGCAGCATTGCCAAATGTTAGGAAAAACTTAATTATTTACGCATCATTTTTCTCCATAACTATTGATTTTCGAACATAATTTAAAATAAACTTTTTTTCTTAGAATAATGCCAAGAATCACCTCTTGAAGTTCAAACAGTATTACCCTAAAACCCTGTATAAATTAAAAAAAAACACAATACTAACTACAATACCAGCAATTAAAATATACCAAACAAATGTCCTAGTGTCCCATAATACGAATTCCCCAAGGCAAAACAAACTTGTCAAAACACCCTCGTATAAAAATGTATTAACTGTTAAACCAGGCATAAAAAAACAATTATTAACGTAGTATACAAATCCCCTTAATCCACCATCTGTGTGGTTTTAGATGGTCAAAGCGCAGAAACCTGCCAGATGAATTTGAAAAGAGAAAACCGGGATGTTTTTTTAACGTCCGTTAATCCGTAAAATAATATTGGATAAACCCGGGCGAATCAGGGATTTACAGACAGTTTTTAAACGCAGTGGGGTTAAATGGAATGTTATTTTTATCCCTGTGCTATGAAAAAATAATCCATTAATGAAAACAGTAATTAAATATGCTTTTATTTACCTTAAAATGTTTTCTATATGTATATTTATTTAAAATTTAGTAATAAATTAGGATCCCTGGGCCATTTTTTTAACATTACTAAAAAGCTAATTTTTCGTAAGTAGCTTTATTTCAAAGAGACGACCAACTTTTTACCTAAAAACAAATTTCGTTGGTGGTAGCATACAGGGGTAGCTGAGATTAAATATTTAATTTGATAAATATCAAAAAACCACAATGACCTTCCTCGCAATGTGTAGGACAATTTAGGTGTTATATTATATAAAAATTATCTAATCAACAGAAAAAAAAATCAGCTGGTAAGTGGTTATTTTTCACGGCATCGTTAACCATACATGTTGGTGGTAGGCGACTGTTGAATGAAACCTTACATTTTGTAGGACATATATTGTTTCGGTTTATTTAGATAATTATTTTGAAAATCCCTGTTTGTAATACATTTTTAATATCAGTCAAATCAACACATTTGATTTCTGTTCCCCTGTAAGCTCCCACCACCGAAAATTGTTGTAAGGAAAAAAGTAAAGCTATTCACAAAAATTTAGCTTGTTAGTAATGACTTGGCAAAATGGCCCAGGGTTCCCTAACTATAACTCACTCGTCATTATTTTTTTAACGATATGTTCGCTACATTCAAAACAAATTAGTAATACAGGGAATAGATGTTTTTATCTTGCCTAATTCGGCGACAGTTTTTTTTCACAAATAGGTTCAGTATGACGTAATGCGCCTAAAAACACAAAATACTTACAAATAAGGCAAACGAAAGTGCCGCCCTTGTGGGAAAAACCGTTTGGGACTTTATCTCCGTAACCTACTTTTGTGACCCACAATTATAAGATGGTTTATTATAGATAAAATTAATTTTTCCAACTTTTTTGTTTAATAATTTTTTTGTATCACTTACCGTTTACGATTTATAAGATTATTACTGCTTTTTATTGACCGATATCTCTACTTCTAATTATTCAAACAATAAATTGCCAAAAACTAAACTTTTAGACTGATAAATTTTCTATACCTTTTATTTTAAACTTTTTTCTCTTAAATTAATATTTTCGAAGTTATAACGCGTTGATTTCAAAAATCCTGTGCCTGGGCGGTTAACGCCAGCTGTCACGTCACGTCAACCAAGACCGGGCCAGGTATTACGCTATGCATATTATTTTTATTATAATTTTTTAATTTTTATAAAGGCCGCTAAGAAATTACTACTGCAGCTTTGGTAAAATACTACCGAACTTGGTAAAATTTAGGTAGATTACTGTCTTACCTGAGTGACCTCATAGTTACCCACTCTCGGCTTAGTGAAGCCCCATCTCATGTTGTTTAGATATAGAAGAATCATTAAGCAAACCATGAGGTTTGGTAAATTACTGACGGTCTGCCATCCACCGGCTCTTAGTCCAGACTATAAGCAAACATTTACCAAAAACATTTATTTTAAAGTGTTTTTTGGCTCTCTGTATATTTTTAAATTGTTCTAAAAAGTAAAAACGAAATACCTCTTTAAAAGTAATTTATTTTTCTATTTTAGATAAGAAAACATTAAATTTATATCCGTGTGGAAATAATTTATAAACAAGAAGAAAAGACAAAAAAACTGTACTTGGGCTTATATTCGGAAAAGGCGACTGTCATTTACTTCAACAAAATTGCACGCCCAGCTAGTTACCTCGCTTAAATCTGCTTTATGCTAAAATTGCCCTCTTCCGTTTGAGAGAGCGCTATATTTTTTCATAACCGCTTTAAATGGGTTATGAGTCCGATAAGGACACTTTAACGAAGCTTTAAAAGCATAATTTTTCTTCAATAATCTTTTTTATGGTTACGAACTTTTAGATATGTTTTTTTTTAAGTAGTACATCATTGCTTAAAAATCGCCGAGGCATTAATGAAAATAGAAATTTAGTTAAATAAAAATAACTTTTTTTCTGTAAGTATATTTTTATAAAAAGGTATGAATGCAATTTTTTGACCAAATAAAGGGAAAAGTGGAATTATTACTCGTTTTTTACCTGAATATGAAATATTTTCAAAATAAAATTAAAGTAAATATTTTAAAAACAAGCAAAAGAAAGCAGGAAAAATTGTTTTTCCTTTAAAATTTTTACTATTACTATTATTATTGCCTCGCTTTAGACCGTATAGAGGTTTTAAAGTGGTACGACCAGGGTCGATTTTAATTTTGTTTAAATTTTAAATGAGACACGGGACCAACATATACCTAATTCTATTGGCCTAAAAGGGAACATTTTGGTTAAGAATTTTTTTCTTCATTTGCTTTTTTGTAAATTTGGATCAATGATATTATAATGTTTGGGAACTAACCAAAAAACTAAAAACTTACTTAATTTTTGTATTTTCTTTTTCTTCCTTATCCTTACATTTAATGTAAACAACACAAGATCAAACCAACAACAATTTTGTTGTTGTTAAATAAATGTTAAACACCCAGCTTTACCTTATCACTTAAAAAGAATACTATTTGACGTAAAACGCTCCCAATAAAAATTATAAATTAATTTAAAATCTAATTTCGTTAGGAAATCCCATCTAGTTAATGTAGGAAAACATTCCATGCATAATAATAACCCAATCCAGTTTTATATTGGAAATTAAATGAATAAAAATCCAGCCTAATGTATATTTTATAACAATATAAGCTCTATTTTGATTGGTTGTGCCTTTTTTAAATCCTTTATACACTCTTTTCCAAACTGGATTAATTTCATCATTATGGGTATACGCTGTAATTATTTTTAAATTTTTTAAAATTTATTTTCAACAAAAAGTGTTTTAAATAATTTTGCATACAAGGTAATCTATTTTGGGTGGATTTGTTAGAAATCGTAAAACATTCTAATTATTGTTATTTAACCACGATCCAGACCAGCTGCGTGTGTGTGTCAAGCCAAGTTCAAGCAAAAGAACTGGCTACATCGCCGCTTGTAATATTACACGAACCTCTTGCTCAGTGACGTGGCGTTCCTTGGAGGGGCCCCATATCACAATGAGTTAGGGGGCCCAAATATTTTGATTTTAAGAATCAAAAAAAATGAAGCTCCCCAATTTAGCCGACAGTTTTCCAGCACCTAACTTGTTTGATTACACACGTTTGAAGGTCCCTGTATCACGGGGGCCCTGCATCATTGATACGGCTGATACGGCGGTAGCTATGCCCCCTCTTGGTTCCACTTTTGACCCCTTCGTAACTCAAAACCTTTTTAACGTAAACACATAAAAATACATGTGTTTATTTACCACAGATTCCTAAGGCTAAAATATGACGATATACCCCAAACATGCCTTAGTCCAAAAGTGGATACTTTCGGAGATACAGGGTGTCAAACATTTACTCCGGTTTTAGTTTTTATAAATAATTTTGTCAATAATGGGCCTATTCTTACAATATTTGGCTAAAGGGGGTTTTGAAAGGTAAAATATATGAATCTGCAATCCGTTTTATTGTAAACTCTAGAAGGAGCTAACTGCGGTACTTTGCAAAGTTAAAAACGAAAAACTTTTCCAAGTCACTCTGTATGTAACTTTTAGATACAAATTCTTATTTTTTAACATATTTTACATAAAAAGGTATACGTGGTAAAAGTTGATTTAGGCAGCCGTTTTTGAGATATCTGTATTAAAAAATAATTTTCTGTTTAACCTGGTCTAAGCTATATAGGGCGTTTCAAAATAAGATGGCAATCTTTAAGAGTATGAATCCTTGGGTAATTTTAAAAGAAATGTTTAAATAAACCTATGTCCTTAATGTTTTAACTTCTGAAAAACAGTGGTAAAAAAGCATATTTTTAAATAATTTTAGTCATTTAGGACAAAATTTTATTTATACGTTTCTACTTAAAAGCACCTAAGGATTTATGCTTTTAAAGATTAGCATCTTATTCTGAAACACCCTGTATAATTTAGACCAGGCCAAACAGGAAGTAAATTTGTAAAATCCGAATATTTTAAAAACGGCTGCTTAAATCAGCTTTTACCACGTATACCTTTTTTATGTAGAATATGTTAAAGAATAAAGATTTGTATCTAAAAGTTACATATATAGTGGCCTAAAAAAGTTATTTCGGTTTCAATTTTGCAATATATCATAGGTAGCGCTCTCTAGGGTTTACAGTAAAATTAATAGCCAAATTTTGTGACAATATACCAATTATCGACAAAATTATTTATAAAAACTAAATCCAGAAAAATGTTTAACACTCTGTATCTCCGAAATCGTCCACTTTTGGACTAAGGCATGTTGGGTTCGGTCGTCATACTTTAGCCTCAGGAAATTGTGGTAGCATTTTTTCCGAAGGGACACCGTGTAGACCAAAAACCTAACCCACTGCCAGATGGCCTAGAAAGAAAACATTTTTTTTCGCCCATGAAAAGTAACTTTTGTTTCGCGCAGGTAATAACATTAATAATTTCAGATCAGTGAGTATAACATCCTAAATTTAAAAATGATATATGTTTTGCCTGGAGGAAATAAAATGCTGAATAGTAATTTTTTACCCGGTTAAGTAATAGTTATTTAAAAAATAACGCCTGTGGTGACAATACGTATGTCGCCTAATAAGTGCTGTAAAATGCATTTTTCAGTGCTTGGAAGACATTGACAGAACAGGGGAAAAGATGGGTTAAAGATTTCGTTATTAACCAGACACTCACGGTATAATGTATTTCAGAATGATTAGTTGATTTCTTAACCGCAATAAAATCTAAATAATAACCCTCGGTCCAGTCCAGCCATAAATAAGTTGTCTTACAAATTCCTATTGTGTAAGCACGCACTTTTTGAAAGGATGCAGGTCCTGATTACCTACTAATATCCAATAGTTTAGGTTACCTACTTGTATTTTCAACAGCACAACCAATATAAAATAATAGGCTTTTAACCATATCATGTTATTAAATAGCTGTTAGTAATTCTTTGTCCTTTCTTATAGGAAGCTTTAGTTTTCTATTAACCTATATACTATAAAGTATAACAAAAAGTAGGCACAATTTTAAATAAATGAAATTTTAAGTCCGGACATACCTGTGGGTACCCAAAATTTGTAAAGATTTACGACGAACAGTAGCAAATAAATTTTATTGCAGTCGAGAAATCAAGGAATTATTGTAGAATTACCTATAATCTGGGATTAAGGCATGAGCCTTCGTGGAATGTCACAAAGCTAAAAACCTGGTATATCTTTTAAGCCATTATAAAAAAATTAAAAGTTAATTACATTTGTTTGAAAAATTACGTGCATGCCTACTTAATTTCGTTCAAGGTCTTTAAGATAAATGAGATTTTTTCTTTAATCATAAGATCCAGGGGTACGAAAAAGGTTTCCTCACGTTATAAAGTAACTAATGACTAACGTTGACAGGGTTTTTCTGGATAAACCGCAAATCCCGGTTTTCATTAAATTCGAAAGATAAGAAAATAGTTACAAAGGCGTTCGTTTACTTAAAAAAAATAAATATTTAGATGTATATATTTTTTTCAAACACTATATATAAATGTGTAGATATTATTGGGATTTTATTTTTTTGCTTATTACTCACGCTCATTATCCACATCCATTACCTACGACCGTCAAAAGATGCTTTAATTGTGTTTAAATACGATAATTTGTATATTGTTTTTAAAAAACTTGTTTTCTAAATATAAATCTCGACCAAGGACATTATTTCTTAGGCCGTGTTTCCACTGGCCACTTTTTGAAGTTCATATGGGCCACAAAAAGTGGTTGGTCTACTGTCGTTAGCTTGTAGTTCCGTTTTCCAACAATGCTAAATTTTTGTGGTCGGATTGGCTACTATGGAAACACTTTTTGTGGTCTATATCAAGGTTATATATTATATATATACTTGTAAGGCCGTTTTCAGACGGGCGACTTTTTGAAGTCGAAATTGACTACAAAAATATCGGCGTCTTGTCGCCAATTTCGACTATAACTGTAGTTGTAACTAACGTGTAGTCAGACGTGTAGTCAGTCGACGGGAGCGGCGACAATCAGCGGCAGAAGTTCGGTTGCAGTCGAAAAAACGCCCGTATTAAAAGAAATCGCTTTTTCCATGGTTGTTAAATGACAACTGCAAGTAGCGACAATCAACTACAAACGATCGACTTTTTGCGGTCAACTTCGACTGCAAAAAGTCGCCCGTCTGAAAGCGGCCTAATAGGTTGCGACATAGTTGCTGTATTCCTTTTATGCTCCAGAACCGTCCGGAACGACACCATAAGTGTTCCTTTTACAATTTTTTACATTTTTCATGTTGTAGAACCGTTCTTGACACTATTGACAGTTCAGAGAACGGTTCTACAAGGTAAAGGAATACACTAAGTAGCAACACATCCTCGACTTTTGGCGGTTCGAGGTCTGGGACGCAAGAGAAAGCACTTTACAGGGAAAGGTTGGCAAGACTGGGTAAAGTCATTATATTTTGACAGCTGATGATTGATTCAGTGGCATCTAGAATTTGTGTTTTTCGTTTTGCATTGGTTTCAAAGGGTTATTTGTAGAATAGATGTGATCCCAAAGGTTTTTTATTTAAAGTCGAAGAGGTTGCGACTAAATAATAATTAAAAAGTGTTTTGTAAACGATTATTCCAATAATACTATAAACTGTATTTCTCCGGTACTGATTAACATGACCGAAAAATGGTCACTGTGACGTCAACACACATCTAACCAATATGGCCGTATGTCGCGACCCTATAGAGTGTGTCCCAGGATAGGTGTTACAAGAGGACAAATGGACCAAAAATATTGCAATTTTTAAACGTCCTTTTGTAAAAACTGATCACATGGTCCAGAACTAATAAATACAAAATTTTACTTCGATTGGTAATATACAGGGTGAGTTATAACTAAAAATATAAAATGACCAGGAGTAAAGTACCTTTATTTTTAAATATAGGACAACATTTTATAAGTAAATATTGTAGAGAATTAAATTTTATGTAAAAATTAAAATTAGAATTTAATTAAAAAAAAGTTAAAGAATTAAAGTAAAAATTAATATTTTATTTCTTTTGCATTAACATTTTTTACAATACTTGGCTTAAGGCATTAAATTTAAAAAAATATATTTAAAATAATGTAATAAATTTTATTTTAACTTTTGCTTCCTCTTGCCCATTATTTAAGTTGTAATGCGGCAAAATTAAGGCATGGCCGGTGAGCAGTTGCGTTTGCGATCTAAATTTATGATACGTAGGGCTGCAAGTGATGAGAAGAGAGCGCGATTTGAAAAGCAAGGGTCTTTTTTCTGCTCTTCATTTTTGTAATTGGGATAGCAGAGGGCGCCAAGTAATGGCAAGGGAGCGCGATTTGAAACGCGAGGAACCTTTTTTGCTCTTCATGTAAACACGAAAGGTTGAAAGCCTAAATGTACCTTGGGTGTCTTAAGCGAGGTAAGAGAAAGTTTGTTAACACAGGACTTAAATACTTAAATATTAGGAGGGAAAGGATAGACCTCGACGGACAGCGGAATTACATTCTGGAAACACTAGAGATAAAAGAACGAACAAGGTCGAGAATTTCGGGGCCTGTGTAGTTGGACCGTTTAAGGATGCATACGTGCGGCACCACAAGTTTCTTTGTTGGAAACTTTAAGTGGAGAAACTATTGTTCCGTAACACCTCGTATAAAAACACGTGTCTTCGTTTTTATACCTTTATTAACAATGGAACGTAACTATGGTTACAACAACGACAAAATATTCACTTGTCAATGTCTCGAAGTTTACAGCACAAAAGTCGAATCTATAATAACTGATCGGAGGTTTCCCGTCGCCCTTTTATAGTATGGTGGAAGAGTAAAGAATGATCTAGAATCTTCGAGAAATATCGTGAAAATTCCATAGTACAGGATGGCATAAAAGTTCTTAATGGATAAATCGGACGTCTTCGGAAACCTTCGAAAGTGATGAAAGAACTTGGAAAAATTAAGGTAGATTATTTAAATAAATCAACAAACTAAATTAAATGATCCTAACTCTCTAAAATTCTATAACCTAAACGCATTTTTGAAAGTCTGTAACACTATACTTAATAGTGTTGCAACGGTTACGATTACGGTAAATTCACGGTTTTTGATATTAGATATACGGTTAACCGTAACAGTATATTTTTCGTAATTACTATACGCTTTTTGCACGTCACGTATTTAATGTCACCAAATATAATATTTCATATGTCAAATCAATTTTTTTTTCTTAAAAACTTGTAATTAATTTTCATGTTTAAGTGAGTGTTAGCACTGAGATATCTTTCAAAACACATTTATTTTCTACAGTTTTTAGTTTTAAGATGTTATTTACTCTTTTCGCTTTGTTTTTTCTTTTTTGTTTTGTTTTATAAAAAATTAAATTTATTTTAACTAAATGTATAAATTTTATTTTATTCTAATAAATAAACTACATTTTCTGCACTTTTGGATATACTTTATTTGATTTTAAAAAACCGTAACCGTATTTGTAACCGTTAGACATAATCGTGATTGCATCACTAATACTGAACAATTAGGAGCAGAAGTTGTAAAAGTATTATTATTATTATAATTATTATTATTATTGGCCCTAAAAAGGGTAGACCCGTTTTGAGCATAAAAATTTATTTAACCCCAAATTTTATTTTTACGATGCTTTTTTAACAGCGATACGTACTAATTTCAATAAAGTTATAAACTTAGTTTTAATTTTTTTAACAGTAAATTTTTATGATTTATTAGAGACATTTTGCACCTCTTAAAATAACAGACTATTTTTGGCCTCCTTATGGTTATCGTTATTAAACATAACGATTACGGCAGCAGTTTTAGACAGAGATTTTGCAACCTCTTTTAAGAAATTTATCTTGCGTCTGCGCTTTCGACCCATAACCTTATTTTTGCCTGTGGTTCGCCGATTTTAAAGTTTGCGAAAAATCAGTATTTACTTTTATTCTCCATAAGTTATATATTGATTTTTTAATATATGCAAACAGTTCCCTTTGATTTTGTTTTTTAAAGTAGATGTAAACAATACAGTATAAGCAAAAAGTAAGTGTGCCAGATTGTAACATGTAAATTAATTACTGATTTAAAACATCCTTAAAAATGCAAGTCCGTTTTAATTTCTTTACACTATTTTATTTTTCTTACTGCTATGAATTTTTCGCTAATTATTCGTTATGTATCAATAATATTTTAATTAATACGGTATTAAAATTTCAACCTTCTTAAATAATCGATATTAAAAATTTTACAATTTGGCAACCACGCAGTTTACCAATAACCATAAAGATAACGATAAGCTCTTCGGTATTCATCCGTAATTAAAGGAGTCCGGTATGGTTAATAACGATAACGGATCATGTTTGCGTTACTGCGCAGTCTCAAAATAAAGTTAACCACAACGGAATTGCAAAATAAGGGGTGCAAAATGTCTCTATTATTTAAAGGGTAAGTAAAAAAGTTATTAAAGTAATAAAAAGTTTATAAGGCCGGAGTTTTTCAATAAAGCAAATTTCTATATTTATTTATAAATCCCTAATTAAATATATAAATCCCAAAATCCATAAAAAAGTGTTTGTAGGGTTGCCAAAGGTCCGGCTTTTGACCGGACAGTCCATTTTTTTATGTCTGTCCGATCGGAAAATCTTAGTAAATCGGACAACAGAATGTCCGGTTTTTGTTGGTCTTGGATAAATAATGCTATTATTTAAGAAGTAATGTTACTTTGTTAATAGTGCAACACCCTCACTGACTATCATCAAAGTTTCCAGTGCGAATAATTATGGCCAATCAAAGAGACGAACCTTCAAACAAGTAAAATCATTACAACGACATTTTTTTAATAGTCATTTTAATTTTAGCGATATAGATAGGTAGTGTTATACCTTATAGGGTTTTATTTTTTAAACGTTTTTAATTAAATTTTAAATTACTCTTTTACTTATTTTATTCATTCTCAAACTACGTAATTGTCTTAAGTTTTGTTTTGTGACAAATGTTTTATGACATTATTTTATTAGTGTATCATTTTTTTATTTAACATATATTTATTTAACGACACCGATACTGTTAATCAGTTTTATGGTTAATAAATACATTTCATTTCATTTCATTTCAATATTTTGACAGACAAACGAAATCGGTTGTCTTAACAACGTGTTACAGAATGTTGTTAAGAAAATTAAAAGGTAGATTTTATATAAGAAAATATAAAGAAAAGTTGTTCATATACCTTAACATTAGTTTGGCAATGTATTGTAAGTACAGGGTGTAAACATTAAAAAAAAAAGTTTTTTTTGTTAATATCTTAAATAACCCCAACCCAATTTTAATAAAATTTGGCAGTGTTATTAGTAGATTCAAATGGCTTATTAAAATCTAAGATAATTTAATTTACCCAATTTAGTTTCGTCTTGAAGGGTATCTACCTCAATGAATATTTTAATTTTTTTCCAAACTAACTTTTGGTTAAAGAGTTTAAAAATATCTTTAATCTCAAATGAAATAAAACAGAGACCAAAATGCTAAAGGGGGCGTCATCAGGATGTTTTTCTTTAAACCCCTTCGTCAGCTTTCAGAGTTCAATGTGTGTTCAATATGCGAGTGTCTCAGTCGACAGAGAGATTGATCGATGTTTCTTTGACATTATGTAGATTTGATGCTAAAAGGATCGGTGTCTCAGGAATAATTTTATTAAGAGTATTCAAAGCAAGGGAACAATTTTGGCCGTATATACAGTGCCGTATCACCCACTAGGCTGAAGCCTATATACAGCGCTTGTCTAAAGTCAGAACCCCCTTTTAACTTTTTAATTATTTGGTATTTTTTCATGAAAATTTGAGGACTTTAGTAAGACAACATAACCCAAATTTTAGGCAAAAATGACAGATATAAATGTCAACCTGAGAGTTGAGTGCCATTTTGAAAAAAAGTAAATATAAAGAATGGTTTGGTTGCACATAATTTTAAAGCTCCTGACTAGTACTTTATATCCTCAAAATATAAAATAATGGCCTTTACCTACTACAAAATGGCGGTACTTTGAAAATTACCTAATTATCTGATTTGGATGGCCATATATCCAAAACTAATTAATTTAGACATACCTAATGTGGTATATTCTCAAAGATCGTTTAGATATATTTTTATTGGTGATATAATAAACAGGATGCGTCATTAAAAAAATCTAAATTTTTTGCCCTACCCTGTATATTATCACCAATATACTAAATACTACATAGGGTGTATCTAACTTTATTAGATTTGGAAACATGGCCATGTTTTGTGTACAGAGCATAGAAGAATTTAACTTTTACCTAAAATGGTACATACAGATTAACAAAAGTTGGGACGCTTTAACTAAATTAAAAGTAGTGTAGGTGGCGTCCTCTAGTTAACTCCTAAAAATTACCATTAGATATGAATAGCTCATGTCAGGAAACCGCTAAATACCGAGTTTTACTAAAATATTCAAAATGTATCAAATATTATTGAAATAATTTAAAAATATTTTTTGGGCTTTAACACTCTTTATCTCACTTAATATCAGCTTTTGCACAAAAGGGGGAAGTTTAGTGTAATCGCAATATATTTACGTCGCAATTTTCCAGTTGAATTTGAGACCACCCTGTATAAAAACAATTAATTTTAATGCAATTTATGCGTCAGCATATGCAGAACAAAAAATTCCTATATTGTTTTTTTATTATTATTTTCATATCTATTCCGCTTTTTAAAATAATGAAAACAAGCGGACTGGTTTTTATCGCAACCAGTCATTTGTATATCATTTTCCGGAAATATAAAATCGGAAACAGAATTTAATTTACTTTGCATTAGAGTTGTAGGTTTGTTATTTTACAAATTGCGTACCTATTTATATATTCAAAAAATTGTTCCGCGATTTGACATATTTAAACTAATAATATGGTTACGAACTTTAAAAATATGTGTTTAGTTTATAGAATTGTTAGTGGCATACAGTCCATGGAAGCTAGGCAAGCAGTGCTTCTCGAAAAACAAAAATACAAAAGATTATCTTTTAAAATGCAATTTTAAAGATTGAAAACATTTAATTAAGCTAAATTAAAAACGCTTAGAGTATCCTAATTATCAAGCCTTTAACAATTGCGGCCTTGGCTCCGATGATGGTACCTATTTAAGGGCTACAAATATGTCTACATTACATAAATGGTCATGTATTATAATAATTTATAGTTAAAAAAAACAACAGGCTTTTTAACACTAGTATTATTGCAAAAAGCGTGGGCGCTTTGTACGATATTTTTGTATATTGAGCGCCCAACGCTTTATTATAATAATACTAGTTTTTTTCGTTTATTATTATTATTTAGGGATTATTTTAAAAATTATGTTTAACGTTTTATTTCAATTTGCTTTTAAAGCGTGTTTTTAGTTTTTTTTTTCTCTCTCTTCTACAGTTTCGTACGCAATCCTAGTAAGGAACTACACTAAAAACCACAGCCATGCACGTAATTATTCTATTAAATTGCAGATGGCGCTGTATAGGGGGCCTCGCCTAGCAGTTTTATATAAAACCGTCGTTCACCGATCCAAATTAAGTACAAATAGAGGTTTTAAATTATAAAATTAGTATTTTACCAAAGAAAATTAACCCAGAGATAGAATGGAAACTGACTGCTCTGCCATCTATAGTTGCCGCACAGAACTAACGGACAAACGCAGAGCGCGGCAGAAGCTTATGAAGATTCCTTGGTCCGACGACGGGCCTCGAGTTTTGCATGTAATCGCCATTTGCGCCATTTGTGTGAAAGACGTGTTTAAATAGAAGTATATTAATTCTTTAATTATTGTTCCGTGTTTTGTTTTGCTGTGAGTTTTTTTTGAAGAAATGAGTTGTATAAAACCTCATGTGCCGAGTGTGCCCCAATGTGAGGATCGTTATTCTACAAAGTAAGTTTGATTTACAATATCTGTTCCTGCTTTTTTAAATGTCCAGACATTCTGCGTTGAGCGTATTAAATACTAGCAATAAAAACTTTTTGGGTATTGCTAACAATACCGATGTTTACATAGAATGACAAAAAATGCATAACAATTCCTAATACTGAGCCTATTTTGTACATATTGCCAAGTGTGCATTTTTCTTTGGATGAGTATGGGGTGTCAAGTTATTAATTTAAACCCCTGTTAGCTTTTTATCCCAAAACATAAATATATATCTTTTTTGTTTAAACAGTTTTATGTATTATATCTTTTTAAATTAAGCACATAGTTTTCAATGTAAAATTAAACTTGTAAGATTTGCCATGGCTAAAGGACTTCGGTCGATGGCCAATTGAGGGACCAATAACTTTTTAGGATAATAATAAAATGTATGTCAGTTTATTTAGCCTGTTTAGCTGTAGGTATACACTTCGTGCCAGCTCGATGCTATCAGTGAACTTTGAGTGTGTTGAACATTACCATGTAGAAAGTAGACAAAAAAATGCCTGCATGTAGACATTCCGGAAGGTCTAAAGCAACAACAAAGCAAGACAGATGTGTCATCCTAGCAGGACATGTTTACATGCAGCCATTCTTTATCTAATACCTGTTCAACAGATTGAAAGTCAATAAAAAGCAGCAAGCTGGTATGACATGTATACAAAGTAATATTAAGTATAAATAGCTTTGGCGGTATTTTATTTTAGGCATTTTTTTCCAAGAAATTCAAATATATCTCAAATATGGGCTAAAAAGAATAAAAAACAAAAACTTAAAAGAGGATGTTGTAACCTTAAGAACCTATAGTATATGCAAATATCATTTCATGGATGTTTGCAGAGCAAATAAAATATAAAAAAAATACAACTTTACTACATTTACAAGGTAAGTTACAATAATAGTATATAATTTTTTTTTGCCTATATAATAAATATGGTTTACACAGCAATTATTTCCTGTTAATTAAATTTTGGTTTATTTTAGTGCTTAAGCAAGCAGTTTTGGTACATCGGCGAGCAGTAGAATAACAAAACAAGCAGTATTAGACACGCATGTTTACTTGCTGGGATTTAGTTAGATTGTCTCTTTTCCTTACATTGCCTATGTGTAATGTTATTTAGCTCAACCTGTATAAGGACTGTGGAGATAATGATAATTATTGTTTTCGTCAGATTTCATCATGTGTCACTCCAAAAGCTCAGTTTACACCAAAAAAGTAAAAGGTTAGTACAATTTTGCTTGTTTGTCTTGTTAAAAAATTTTTTATAGCCTAAACATATGTTTATTTTTTAGATGCTTTAACCGAGCTTAGTCAGACATTTATGCTTATTAAAAGCAGAACAGCTACAGATAGGTTCACATAAAAGAGTGTAGGGAAGTTCTCGGAAACCTTTGTTTAAAGACACTGAATAGATTTCAACAGGTATTTACTTTCAAAATATAAGATTTTTAAAATGAATGTTGTGGTTTCTAATAGCCAATAAAAGTTTTGTAGCAACAATAAGCCAGCTTAACAAAAAAAAAGGTATTTACGATTTTATTTACTTAAATTCCTTTAAACATTCTAGCACTTCAAGAATGAATGGTATAGGGTTTTCATATATATATTTTGCCACCCAATTACAATGATAACTAATAAAGATAGAAAAATAATTTCTTGTATAAAAGTTGCATATATTTTTATCTATTTTCTTGCTTCTTGCTGCTTTTGAGCATAACAAAATAAACAAATTGACATTAAGAACTTGAGAAAAATGATGAGGTAAACTTTTTTAAATGCTACACCCTGTATATTATGTCACCTGTAAAAACTCTTTTTAAAGGGTTTACAAAAATATCACGTGATATAGAGGGTGCATTTGAAAAAAACTTACAATGACTATATTTTCCAAACCAGAGGAAATATAAAAAATACCATTTCCATAAAACCGTGGGGGAATATAAATGACATATTTTTCATTTTTTGCTATCTCGCCCTGATAAAAAGTTCTAGTTAGTTCTGTGTCTGAATTGCTCGGAAAAAAAAGTTAATGAAACTGTTCTTGGTTGTTGGACGCTTGTGCAACAGAAGTAACCAGAACTACCCAGAACTTTTGACGACGGGTTAGCTCTACAGGAAGTATTTTTAATTTATTATTAATTTTTATAAATTTTATATTAATTTAATTGGATATTTTCTGGTATTCTTTCTGAATAATAAAATATGATTTTTCTAAAATTTAAGGGTAGTATTAGCTTTTACCCCCATTTTTTTATGACCAACAAAAAAAAGTTTCCTAAGCTTTCCAGAGAGGTGCCACATAAGAGGAGTTGCCATTTAAGATTTTTAAGCGACTGAGGGTGCAGCTTAAGGGGTTGATAGAGGTGTTTTAAAAAATACGTCATTTATATTTCCCCAGGTTTTATAGAAATGGTATTTTTTATTTTTTGATATTTGCCTTGATTCAGAAAATATAACCATTGTAAGTTTTTAAAAACGCACCCTGTATCTATTTCTAATAGTTTCCTAAATATGACCACTTAAATCTGAAAAATAGTTGCTATAATTTTCATTATATCTTTCTATGGCACTAAGCTAAGACTGTAGATGTAATGGAAATTTAATACAGATTTGAATGGTCAAATTTCCGAAACCGATATATCAAATGTGGTATTTTTGTAAAGCTTTTTAAAGACCCTTTTAATGGTGACAAAATATACAGGGTGTTCCATTTAAAAAAAAGTTTACCTTTTCATTTATATTTATTTTTTTATATATATCATATATTGTGAAAAAGTATGAAACTTTTTTACAAGACGTTTTTTCTATCCTTCTTGGTTATAGTTTAAAGTTGGTGGCAAAATATAAATGAACACCCTGTACATGCAAACATTTGGAAATCTTTTTAGCGTATTCAAAAACAAGGGAGTTTAAAGTTCCAACCTTATGCTACTTAGGCTTTTTCAATAAGTATTTACACGGTGTAGTTCCAGTTAGGCTATTTATTTTAACAGCCTATAGAACAGTTAAGAAAAGCCAATTTAGCAAAAACAGTCAATATAAATAAAAGTTTTTAAATAGCATACCTATTAACGATTATTCAAAAATATAAAAACTTGAATGACTTATTGCGGGTGCATATTTTGTTGCCACTTCTTGTCAGTTAATATGTCCACTATTTCATTTGTTTTACAAACATGCGCCTCTTAGACAAAACACCCAAAATTAAAAAAAAATTACTTAAGTTACATGAACTCTTTTAGTACTTATTTACCACTGCCAAGTGGAAGGTCCTGTTCAAATAATACAAAAACTGTGAATTATAACTATAAACAGTATTGATAGTTTTAACTTATCTCATGCTCATAAAGGCCTAAACAAATGATCACATACTTTTATACACAATCATGTAGTAGCTAGCAAAATACCCCTTTTCTAATAAAATTAAAAAACTGAATAAAAAAAACTAATGGGTAAGTGTTTGTAATTCGATGCTTTACTTGCCAACTTGATTATCCATTTTTTAAATTATTTTTAAATTTTAATATCAAAGCACTTGATTAACTATACTTTTTACAAATTAAAAATGTACAAAGATATGTTTGCACTAATAAAGTCTGCATCTGTATTTAAATTTGTAATTTAAAAAGTTTTTTAAAAACCACCATATAATATTTTGAAAATTTTCTTAACTTCCGGTTTTATGGAGTTAATCGATTTGGCAATTGAAGCATTCAATTGTTGCTAAAATGTTTTGTAAGAACATTGGGTATCTATACAGTTTTGAAAATTTGTAGGGATACCATTGCTGTTTATTTTTAGAATCATGTATATGAATGTAATAAATGAAAATTGTAAAAACAATACATATATTTTCAAATAAAATATTAAAAGTAAAGATGTTTTTATTTAAAAAAAAGAACATCTCTTTTTGCGATAATAACTCAACTAAATGGTTTTAAAATCTTCGAAACTTTATATTTCAGACCTTTTAGGGTCTTTTAAGATTTTAAAACCATTTATAAAGTTATAAGTCGCAAAAAGTAGATGTATTTAACTTTGAATTTATTTAGTAATGGGGATATATGCTCCTATTTTCCCGCCATTTTTCAAATTTTGTCATAGTTCCGTGCGGCAACTATAGATGGCACTAGTAGCGAGCGTGATTTATTGAGTTGCCGTTCTATCTCTGGGGTCCTTTTCTAGGTATTTTACTGGTGACTTACGGACCCATAAAAGTTACATACATACCTACATTTAAAAATTGGAATACCGATTAAATCTGTCAATAATCCAAATAAAATAAATAACAAAAACTAAAAAGTACCCTTAAAGCAAGTCGGAAAGGATCGTATCAGGCCAGCATTTCCATATGTTACCGACAAAAACAGGCGTTCGGTTTGCCGAATACGTCTCATTAAGTTGCCGACGTATTCCTAATTTACGTCTGTAACATAGACAGAATAAAATAGCCCAACTGATAAAGCATATTAACATGGAAAAAATATAACAGTTTGTTTTACTGTAATTAAGTTAAGGAAGAAGAAGGGAAATTGTTTATGCTAATTTCACTCATTTTTCCTTACAGAAATATCGAATTTAATCAACGATCAGTAACGAATATTTACTGCAACTGTTTGACATGCTAAAGAATAAAATGTCTGGATCATCTCATTTATGTTACAGACGTAAACAAAAATACGTCGGCAACTTACAGATAGGTATTCGGCGACTCGAGCGCTTTTTTCCGTCGGTAACATATGAAAATGCGTGCCGTGCAAGTTAACGGTTTACAAAGGGTCAACATCAGCCCGCCAGGCGAAGGCTTTTGAACCCGAGAGCCCGGTCCATCAAATTGTAGAAAATGGACCACCATTTTTAAAAATTTGTACTGTATAAATATTTGTAAATTAGTTAACTGTATATAATTATTAAATTAATAAAAATATGTTAAAATTGAATTGAATTGAATACATATTTACAAGTGAAGCTAATAAAATCGTGTTTAAAACTAAAACACGTTCGTAAAGCTACCCCTAAAATTACTAAATTTATCCTGTAGGTATGTCAACACTAAATTCAAATTTATTTAATACCATTTCAACTAGCAAACACCAGCGTGCTAATAAAATTTTTGCAGGTAGAATTAAAATTTTTAGTTTACAACCTTAAAAACTTTTTTAGGGTAAAAATTTAATTTAAAATAATATTTGTATATTTTGTTCAGAACAAAACGCATGCATCAAAACAAAAAAAAACAAATTTATTTATGTTGCACTTTATAACAATGGTAAATAGACAAATAATGTTAAAATAATTACGGAAAAAAAAATAGAAATTATAAGTGAATATTAGTTTCTTAGAATTAAAGGTATACAATAAAACTAAAAAAACAACAATACATTGTACTTTATTACAAATGCAATTAAAACATTTTAAATTAAAATTAAAGTAATAACGTTAAACTTGTCCGATTTAATTATTTTGAGAAATTCTAATTTTATTTAGGAGTGGCTTCAATTGCTTTATTATTTTTTTATTGTTAAAAATTAAAAGCTTTTTTAAAGTTTAAAAATTTTAAAAAATAGGTTGGCAACGTTGCAATTGCAATTCAGCGCTCCCACTGAATATTTTTTTAAATATATAAATACAGCAAAAGTCAAAATAGCCCTGCATGGGCACCGGGCACTACAAAAACGGACGTGCCCAATGAGATTTTACAAATGGCCCAAAACTAATCAATATTTTGAACAGCTGATTTCTTTTGTTTCTTGGATTCCCAAAATTTCATATTTTAGTTTTCTACAAGATGTTCATGTAAAAACTTAGATACCACTCAAAGTATCAGCGAAAAGATACAAATTTAAGAAGTTACACATGGGACGTACGGACCTTCGCCGTAATCCAAACAAAAAAAAGAAAGAATAAAATAGCTTTCGCAACAGAATTACGGACACGTGTAAAGAAATTGAATGTTTTGCATTAAACGTACTATATAGATTGTTTTAGAGGTGGTGAATGTTTCGTCACATCACCTGACGTCATATCCAGATTAGGGTAGGTCGTGTATTGTAACATATTATGTATATTAAACCAAAAGAAAAAAATGTTTTTTTTTAAATATGGATGTTAGAATATTTATTAAACTACTTTATTTAATATAAAAAACTTTAAAGTAATGAAAATTAAAATATTTTTAACATTTACTTACAATAAATACCGCACTCACGGGTAATACAGTTAAACTTCTTTTTTCATTTGGAAATACTTAACCAACTACAAAATAGGAACTCGTTTGGCTTCTGTATATCATTGCAGCATATTTAATAATAACGCCCTATATTAAAAATACTTACACTCTACAGTAATCGTATATTAAAATATAGAAATAACACTGTAACATTTAAAATTGTTTTACCTAAACATATTACGATGCACAAATAATTTGCGTTCATAAAGTTGCAGGTTAAATTCAGGTTCACAGTACATCAAAATATGTAGCTCTGTATCAAAAAAGTTCAGTAGGAAACTTTTTGCCTAACCTCATTTTCACTATATTCCTCTTTTTTGCATACAATTCTTGATTTTAAGTTAAAGTGGTAGACAATATTTGATTTTCACCTATTAAAACCTTAGTTTTTATACATATTTTACACTTTTTTTGAATTAAATTGCGGTTTCAATTATGGTGAATGCGCCGGAGCTGTTTTATACATGGCTTGGTGCGTTTTCAAAGAGACCGTTCCCAATTTATTTGATAAAAGGTGTAAAATACATGGAAAAACATGTTTTAAAAGGTAAAACTCAAATATTGTGAGTCACTTTAGCTTTAAATTAATTGTGTCCAAAAAAAGGGAAATACGGTGAAAATAGGGTTAGTTCAAATACCAACCTCGATGATTGATATCTTGGAAACAAAACGTTTTAAGTAAAAATTCTTTTAGATTCGTGATCAGCTTCCGAAAAAACCCCGTTTACCAAATTTGGTCAAGATCGGAGATGCGACCGGTTTCTAGATAATTCCCAGTGAATACGACAGTTGTTGACATTTGATTGATTGCTAACGATTCTCAGACTTACATCAGTGACGTATTTTTTCTTGTCTCCCTTGGTTTAAACGGTATAAAAGGAGAACAACAAGGTATGACGAAACATTCACCACCTCTGAAACAATCTATTGGCGATTTTAACTACCGATGGGGTCGCTGCTGAACGTAAACAAAGTTGAAAAAAGCAGGTAATAGGCAGGTAGCTAGGTTTGATTCCGTTACGGATTTCGGGTATTGAAATGGTTTAAAATACTGTTTAAGTTTCAATACAGCCGTAAATTTGTATAGATTTATACGTACTAAGTGTGTTAAAACTTGATTTGTGAGTTTAAGTAGTGCCCTTGATGATTTAACAGACTTTTTTGTTAGTGGTGATTAGTGAATAAAGCGCCATGTAAAACTTTTTCTTGAGAGGAAAGAACTGTTTTTGACGCAAAGCTCAGTACTTTCATACCTTAATTGCACACTGCAATAGTAGGTGCACAGTGGAAGGAGAAGAAATCTTGAATTCCAACCATATTATTTTGATTATACACACGTCTTTTTATTTTACATGTTAATGACTCTTCTGATGCCATAATAAACGTTTTAATATAGGTGAAAAGAAAGACTTTTGATAAAAATGATAGCAAAACACACAGGTATTCATGCACAAGGCTTAAAAACGCGTGTTAAACATAACGAAGTAAATAAATAATATATTTATATCCATTTCAATGGGTAAACATGTCCGTTCACCTGTTTTCTTAGGTTGTGCCGTTGACCACCAGAGGTCTCATTGATCTCTGAAATCGCCAATGTCTTACCGCAAGCATTTAAAAGGTTAAATTACTTTCAAAATGCATCAGGCTTAGGACGTTCGTACGTCTCATGTGTAACAGGACTAATACCAAATTCTTATATTTCCATGGTAAGAAAGTTTTTAAAGCCAATTATCGATCTGTAAGCTTAGTTTATAGTTGCAATTTTGTAATAAATAATTAGAAAGAATAACGGTATCTGTGATCTGTCAATTATCTTTCGACAAAATTAAACTTTTAATTAGTTTCTGTTTCGAGTTAAACACAAGCCGCTCCGAAGCCTTTGTGTTCGAGCTGTATCTGATATAGGCCGTTATTTGTGTGCGAAAACAGGTAAACTTTGGTTTCAACAGAAGTAAAACTGATATACTAACTGTTTGAAATTTAGCCAATACATGATGTTTTAAAATTTAGTATTGATATTTTACAGCCCTATAAAAAAGGCAAAAAGAAACTTTTAAAAATATATTTGCTTGTTTTAGTACGAGATCTGAATAGGAGGCGACCTTCACTCTTCTGTTTACCGGATACTAAGTGTTAAAGATAGTACTTAAACAAAGGTATTGCCATAGGGTTGCCTAAAAACATTAGGTCAAGGCCATATTTAATTTAAAAAATACTTCAAAATTTTTGACACACCTTGTATAATGGCAACCCCTATATTTTTAAATACGTACGTATGCTAGTTATTAAAATATATATTTTTAAATAATACAGAAAGTTCCAAAAAACATTTTTTTCAAGTTAAAAATTTACCCCGGCTTTATTTATTATTTATTAAATCTAAAAAACAATATGTACTAATATATTAGTGCTGTCATGTACAATAAAAAAAAGACATTAAACAGGGTCGCAATTTAAAGTTTTAAAACTTACTTTTTTAATTGGTCATAGCCTTGACCTAATTTTTATTAGGCAACCCCATGGCAATACCTTTGTTAAATAAAATCTTTAATATAAAACAGTTTTTACCCGGTAAACAGATGGGTGAAGGTCGCTTCCTATTCAGATGTTAGGCTTTTTGAAGACACCTACTTTATTTACAGTATTGGTAAACACACAAGGTGTCTTAGAAAACAAAGTGTTTATTGGCAAGTTTTTTTTAACGAAACTCCCTGTATATTTAAAAAAACATGACTTTATTAAATTCTACATCAAAAATGTATAATACATCATCCGTTAATTATTGCTGGATTTTGAAATATCAACAGCACGTCGATATCTTTGGTAACGGTAAAAAGTATTGGTAGGGAAGCCCAAGAGGAGGAATTCTGGATTTACTACAGCGCGGCAGATTCATATAATAGGAGGATACCTTGTAGCCGGTTAAGAACCTCCGCCAAATATAAACCCTGTATACAGATCGTAAAAAATCTGGAAAAATGGTAAAAAAGTTTTTTGTTTAATTTCTAATAAATAAATCCTGAACAAAACCACAGATCTACAGAGGATTTTCAATTTATGATTTGACGATAATATTTGATTAAATCTATGAAAAAAGAAACAGAAATAAAGAATTAAACTTTGGAACTTAGATTTTCTTTAGGAAAGACAAACTAAAAACCAGCTTTTTTGCAAATTTCAAAATAAACATTTTCTTTACCAAAGTGTTCCTCTTTAGGCCATTACCCAAGCTGCAAGCTGACGTCATTTCTAAGTCATTTTTGGTCATAGGACGTCATCAGACCAAAATTATGACGTCATTTTAACGTCATTTAATTTACGTGTTTTTGACGTCGTAGTGACGTCTTTTCGACGCCATTTTTTCGTCATACTAGCTCATAAAAATCTAATGACGTCATGTTTAGAAAACCCGCCAGAAAAATTTTGTGACATTATATGATTTGTGTCAAAACCCAACCGAAATATCATATGACAGAAAAATAAGACTAATAATTTTACAAAATTGAAATAGGAAAAAACTCTACCGATAGATGGCGTAATGGACAATAAACTACTTTACTACGTTTATTCAACATCTTCGCTTTTTATCGCCTATACCGTACCAGACCCAAATAGTTCGAGACCGGTCTGCGGTTGGTGATCTCAATTAGCTTTGCAAGATATACTTTCGGCCAGTGTTAAAATCTGCATGTCCAGGTTGGACAGTGTCCCGAGAGATGCGACCTTGCATTACGTGCTTGCAAGAAAATTGCAAGCAGTAAGGAGTTTTTCCTATTTAAATTTTCAAATAAAATATCATATCATTTTAGCTTTTTAAATACAAGTCCATGCGTCAATTTTTCGTAATTAACGGGACGTCTTTTGTCTGTGATTTAAAGAGGCCAATTTAACGTCATTTTGTCGTCATCTTATGACGTTTTTGCTGACTAAATGTGACCAGAAATGACCAAAAAGAGACGTCAATAAGACGTCACCTTGCTACTTGGGTAATATCTAGTATATGTTTGGTGTGGGTTCAATAAGGCCGTACGCAGAACATGATTTTGGGAGGTGCAACAGCAACAGCAACAAACATGCAAAAAAATATTGATATGTTTACGGGACAACAAAAAAATAAGACTCTAGGTAAGTAAACACAGCGGTTTAGGCATGTTTGCAACAACAAAATAATTTTAAAGTTAAAAAACTTTTATT
Organism: Listronotus bonariensis; assembly: GCA_014170235.1. Classification (NCBI taxonomy): domain Eukaryota; kingdom Metazoa; phylum Arthropoda; class Insecta; order Coleoptera; family Curculionidae; genus Listronotus; species Listronotus bonariensis. The sequence goes on along the minus strand of JACEGR010000480.1, from coordinate 154,323 downwards.
AAATTGCACTAAAAATAATAAAATAAACGTTTTTTCTTTAAATTTTTACAATCACAATATAACCACATTACACAATTTATATGATATAAAAGCTGATGAAAGATTAAAGTACTTCTATGTACTTAGTTTAAATTTTTTTTAAATCAAGTTATTTAATTTATTTGTTTATTCACACAGGTAAATCTCGCGACAAGCTTTTATATCATATAAATTATGTAATTTAATTATATTTTGATTATTACTGTTTAAAGAAAAACGTTTATTTTATTATTTTTAGTGCATTTTAATAAAAGCTTGTTTTAAGAAAGTTTTTTTACTATAAAATTATTTTTAAATTTTTAGATATCTCTGAACATGTCTTTTAGCCTGTTCATCTCATCAAATGCATCATCATGTTACAAGGTCGTTTGCCAGTTAATTTTGGACAATCTAGCTGTGATTCGGTTGGGCATTTGTATCTTCCTTTAAAAATACCGTTATATTGAATTTAGAGTAATGTCACCTTATTTTTTGATGTACTTTCAGTCAGCCCTTTCATTTGATACCCATATTGTAGAGGTGCATTAAATAACTAGTCTACCATCTTGGGAGTTTCACCATGTTGTATTTAGAATGACGTTTCTTTATTTTTTAAGTTACTCTCAGCAAGCCTTTTCATTTGATACCCATATTGTAGAGGTGCATTAAAAATAACTAGTCTGCCATTTTTAGAAGTCGACCATGTACCTGTATTCGGAGTGACGACATTTTATTTTTGAAGTTACTCTCGTCAAGTCCTTTTACTTGATACCCAAATTGTAGAAGTGCATTAAAAATAACTAATCCGGCTTTTTTAAAAGTCCGCCTATTGATTTATGAGTGACGTTACTTTATTTTTCGAGTTACTTTCAGCAAGCCCTTTCATTTGAAACCCATATTGTGGGAGTGCATTAAAAATAAGTGGTTCGCCATCTTGGGTGTTCCGCCATGTTGGATTTAGAATAACGTTACATAGCTAAAAATGCATTGTCATTCAAACTAAACGTGTATACCAAATTTTAGCTCAATCGGTTAAAGATAAATGCTTTAAAATCGAGTTGCAAAATTTGACCCGCGCATACATACCAGAGACAACAATGAGACGAGCAACTAAATGTAAATAAATTATCCGAGAGAGAGCTGCTGGGTCTTCCTTGTCTGTCTTCAAGGAAGGTAAACGCAGATGGCGCGTGAGTCGACTTTATGGTTTGCCCGTTAAATTCAAATTATGTAGCTGTGCCATTTGCCCTTAAACTTAGGTACTTGTTTTTGTTTCCTATTAATATAAATTATTGGGGTATATTTCAATAATTACACACATCTAATTAAAAATGTCATTTATTTGGTTTTTACGAAGATTTTTTCTTACAGATTACCATGTCAATATTAACTCAAATTATCTGTTGAAAAGCACAAATTTAATATATACACTGTGATCACTAATAAAAGTCAATATTCAAAGTCCAATTAAAGGTAAAAAACTATGCAACACACAATAAATCAGAAAAAATGTAAACAAACTGTCCAAACAAATCGGCCATTAAAAAATATCAAACACAAATATCGAAAAACATTTCGGCGTGACTGTCTGCATCAGCGTTGTCAAGTTAAAAATATTCGATTCTTGGTATATAGTATAATCAGGTTTTAGCCAAAGAATGACATTAAAGTTTACATGCAGAAATTGTAATCAACTTGGCAACCATGACAAGGCGATGATTGCACCCTCTGCGATTACCTCACATGATGAATGACAGAGACATAGTTATAGGAACTTGCGTTAAACCAGAGAGAGATAAAACGTATTGGACAAATTTCCCGGACCAGTAACGCGTCTCACTGTTGTCTCTGTACATACATTACAAGTTAAATAAAAGCTTTTAAATAAAAAAAGGCTTCCCTCTCTTGCCCATCGTCGGGCTGTGGGGGTTTATCGCTTTTTATAGGTACTTCCATGGCTTCTGCTCTGAAGAATTTTCCAGTATAGTTCCTCCACTCACGGTTCTCAACAGAGAAACTCGTGGTTCTGCGCGTATGCATCCCTATACGGTCCAACTGGACAGGCCCCGAACTTCTCACTTTGTTCGTTCTTTTATCCCTAGAGTTTCTAGATTGTGGAACCTGCTGCCCGCGGAGGTCTTTCCTTCCCCCCAAATCTTTAAGTATTTAAGTCCCGTGTCAACAAAGTCCCTCTTACCTCGCTTAAGACACCCACGGTACGTTAGTATTTAGGCTTTAAGCCTTCGTGGTTTGTCCAAAGATAAAAAAGGCTTTACGTCGCCACTACCTCTACAAAACAACTCTTAAGAGAGGCCTTTTATGATTCCTAGAGAGGAAAAGGCAATTGTCCCCATTACCGTCCCCCCTACGTATGGCGCCGGGGTTAAAATAAGTCACATATTTTCCAAACTTGTTTCCAGAATAAAATAAAGCTCGGCGCGCCATTATTTACATGATATCCCATCCTATCGTTACTCGTTCCGCTTGTTCTTCAGGCCTCAGGGGCGATTTTAAACAAGGAACGAAGCTAATTTAGAAATTTTGCTCTAAGCGCCATTTGTTATCGTCGAACAAGGCATAAATTGAAATGATTTTTGTCTGACCTAGTTTTTCAACGGGCTAGACTGGCATTGTCTCAGATATATTGAGTAATGGGATATAAAACAGGATAAATAATTTATCTTTATTGATTTGATTAAAGGTAATATACAGGGTGTTTACTTATTAAATATATATGAAACGATAACAAAGCTAGATTTAGAAAACAAAAGAAGTCAAAAACATTTTTCACAGCAACTTTTTCTTGCGATTTCAAATATGCTTTTGTTTTTTTCTAAGATGACGAATTTTTGACCTATTTATTTATTTTTGGAATTTTTAAATGGAACACCCTGTATATTATTTCAATTTTAAAATGAGCAAAAAATTACCGTTTTAAAAATGTATCACACTTTGTATTTATTTTCAGCCGTTTCTGAGATAAATGGCTTTTTATGTTTTTAATTATTCATATTGGGTAGAAAGTAGGCCATGAAAGGAGCAAACATGTTTATTACTTTAAAAAATCCTAACTTAACTTATGTATTTTATAAACTTTAAAAGCTATATATGTTTATCAATAAAAAATATTTTTGTCAAATTTAAAACCATTAAAACAACCAAGATACTTTATATAATAAATGCTCCTAATTTATCTGTTATATTTTAATTACTGCTATACCACAAAATTACTAACCTTTTTATAAATAATTTAATAATTTAAAGAAGAGTTAATGATTTTATTAATGTTTTGCCCTAAGAACTTTTAGAGCATGTTTAAATATCAGGCCAATATTTTATATCTAAAATAATTGAAGAAAACAACACTATTTTCCATTATGCAGGTAAGCAATAGGTGGCGATGGAAAACAAATGCAAGCTTCTGACTACTTAAGATGGCTAACACATTAAATTATTATCCGCTATTCGTTGTTTGCTACCTTATTAAAATGTACGAAAATGAAGTAAAATATTATATGTTAAAATGTTTTATACAGTGCGATGAAAATGTTGAACGTGCCGAAAATTTGTATTTAACTAGGTATCCGGAAAGACGACAACCGCATAATACTATATTTTATAGGTTTAAGAACAATTTAAAAAATTATGGCAGCTTTATCCAACCGAGGCCAAAGAATTATCAAAGTCAAAGAGAGCGAGAGTTAGAAGAAATTACAGTTTTGGGAGAAATTGAAAATAATGGACATAAATCAACAAGGGGTTTGGAGGAAGTTACTGGTGTAGCAAGAACATCCGAAAGACGTATTTAAAAAAAAACATAAATTTAAGCCTTTTCGAACAAGAAAGGTTCATCACTTTATCTATTATGAACATCGCATAAGATTTAGTAGATGGTTTCTTGCCAAATGTCAGGAAAACCAGAATTTTCCAATCAACTTCATTTGGACTGATGAAGCGTCAATTAGTAGTTCTGAAATTTTTAATAGATACAACAGTTACACCTGGGCACGAGAGAATCCAAATGTAACTGTATCAAGGACGATATAGTTTTAACGTGTGGGTGGGAATTTTTAGGGGCAGGTTGGTTGGCCCTTATATCTATGATGGTATTCTGAATTCACAGCGCTACCTGGAAATCCTAGAACAATTTATTGAACCATTGATAGATAGTTTGCCATTGGCTGAAAGGGCGTTAACATTTTTCAACAAGATGGTGCACCGCCACATAATTCCAGAATTGTTACAAATTTTTTGGATCAAGAATTTGGCGACAACTGGATGGGCAGAATGTTAGAGAACTAAAAATCTTTATAAATAAAAAGGATATGAAGGAATAAAGAAAATACCAGAAATTGAAAAACACCCTGTAGCGAGTAAACGACGCAAGATAGCGAATTGCGGTTTTCACCAGTAAGTTTGGCTTGAAATTTGAGCCTCGCAAACGGGGTCAGTTTTTGTGTAAAACATACAGGAACATGAGTTTCCTATTAAAAGCGTCGAATTTGGCCCACCCTGTACATTATTATATGTAAAAAATGTCCTCCTGCATCATAAAATTGAGCAAGTTCGGACATATTTTCGTGGAAACTTGTATACGTATTGTTGCATAAACGTTTTTGTTTTTGAATTTATTTGTTTTGAGTCGTCATGTTCCTCTCCATCACTGGTAATGACATTTTTATCAGTTGATTATTTTTTTTAAGTACTTATAAGTAGATGTGTTCTCCCTAGGTTTACCAATGTTGATCAAACAGATTTAGACAGAAGTGGACTTAAGGGACTTTTTTCGAAATGCTGTATTTTACCTCGTTGCAAAAGAAATCAGATTTATCCACAATTAGGCTAATATGTTTTCTTGTAGACAATGGGAAATTTGAGTTTAAAGCAAATCTGACGATAATTTCGGGATTTAGGAAATATACTAATTCTTGGTAAATGGTGCGCCCCATAAAGCATGCATTTTTCTCGGATTTAAAAGGAAACTTTTTTTAGTAAGCTTGGTTACCGAGTTGGATGCTGTCAAAAGTAAAAAAAAGATTACATTTTTAAACGTATTGGCTTAATTGTAGATAAATCCGATTTCTCTGGCAACAAGGTTAAATGCAGTATCTTGGAAAAAGTCTCTTAAGCCCAGTCCTGCCTAAATCTATTTGGCCAAAATTGGTAAACCTGGAGGGAACACATCTACCTATTAATAATTATATAATATCAAACATTATCAGTAGCTATCATAATCTAAAAAAGCAGAACAAAAGAGTAACATTTGTGTGGATTAAAGCCCACATAGGCATACAAGCAAATGAAATAGTGGATAGACTAGCAAAAGAAGCCACTCGAATAGATACCTTTTCTGAGAATTTCTTTATTCCACATTTAGATATCTTTAGTTTAACAAAAGAAAAATACATACAAAATGGCAGGATCTGTTTGATAACAGTAATAAGGCAATGAATTATAAACAAATATTTCCTAAAATAAGTAACCAACCTTGGTATTGTGGGGAAACTAATAGAAGTTTTGTAAGATGTATAGCTAGAATTAGATGTCAACATGCATTGTTTCCTAAACATGCTAATAGGATAGGAATAAAAGAAAACAACTTGTGTGAATGCGGAGAAATAGGTGACCTAGATCATCACATTCTGGGGTGTTCTAGATATACCGTGAATGTCAATCAGCTTTATAAAAGCTTAAGTAACATTGTACAATTACCGTGTAACATTCACACAATTATTAGCTGTAGTAATGTATTAGTGTATAAGATATTGTATAGTTACATTATAAAAGAAAAAATAAAATTATAATTAACAAAAAAAAAACAAAAAGACAAAATATAATTAAAATAAATATTAAAAGATGTGTTCAAAAAATAAAAAAGAAAAGTAAGGAAAAAATACGAAGAAAAAGTGGAAAAAAACAAACAAAGCAAAGAAAAAAATATAAGCTAAAAAAAAATACATATAAATATATATTTATATATTTAAACATATATTACATGTATCATCAAGTCCTCTAGAGTGGTACAAGTAGAGTTAAGCAATAAAATTGTAATAAAATATCCCGCTATCTCAGTGATCCTGAACAATGTCAAAAAAAAAGGGAAGCTGGCCAGTTGGTTTTATCCAGTGCCAATTAGCTCTTTAAAAATAAAAAGAAAGGCGAAACAAAAAAAAAAGTTATTTTAAGTTAAAAGTGTACAAGTTTAATTTGGCCCACACTGTGTATTTTGCTTGTTGTAAAAAAATTAAAACAAGAAGTAGGGTAATCACTTATGGTACTAAAGTATAAAACGGTTTTGCTTATTTATTTTTAGAAGTTTAGCATATATGTTATAACCCAATTTTTTTATTATTTTTAACTTTTAAGTGATTTTCTTTAATTTTTTTTCAAGTGGGTTTAATTTTTTTATGTGTATTTTTTTGCTTTTAAGTTTATTTTTACAGTTTAATCGGTAAACATACATTAAAAAATATACTAGTACCTCTTTTAGTTCGGTGAAAAGGGTAAATTTTATCCTAAGGTTGTCGATTTTGAATGCTCTTTTTTAATATCCAAGCATATTCCCTACTTAAAGGCAGCTTTGCAGCACAAACAATGTACAGCAGAAAAAAAAAGGATCTGATAACTTTCTTTCTTGCGATCCTGACTTTACATACACGTTCGTCGGTTAAAAAATATAACTGTTGAGACGTAAAGCATTCCTAAAAGTAGGGTCGTATTTTTTGATTTAATTATTAAAGACGTTGAAATTAAATAGGAAAAATCATAAAAATTATCAAGTCTACGTTGACTCCAAAATTTTATTACGCCTCTTGTCGGCTACTTTTTGCGGTGACAGTAGGACAGAGCGGCGCGGCATGATAAAAGGGTTTTTTTTCAACGGCTTTACTAGCTACTTTGCTACTAGGTAAATTAGTATAAAAATATACGATTTAATTTTTAAGTATATTTAAACGGTTTAATACCTACTAACTAGTTTCAGTTACCTTTGGGTTAAAGAAAAATGTTTTTAAAACTTTCTATTCAATGGCCTTTTTGGGTACACGCCAAAAGCTGTCTAGAAAGAATGGAATAGCTTCGTTCCTCATCCCGGCGTATAGCGACCTGGCCCTGTTCAGCCCTATTGACCCCTATGAACTTGCCGAACGCCTGAAACAAAATAACTAAAAACCTTTAAAAAACCCAAGAAATTCTAATTCAAAAACAACGTTTTGGTGGTAAGGCTGCCACTGTTGTGAAGTTAAAATTAAGTTAAAAAATTAAAATAAAAAATTAAGTAATATTTAAATTATTAAAAATGAATATAATGTTGGGCATTTTTTTATTCATTTTAAATTTAATGATAAGATTTTTTTACTTAATTTTAACTTGACAACGAAAACGTCGTTTTTAATTAGAATATTTTGTTTTTTTTTTGGTTTTTCTCTATTTTGTTTCAGACGACCGGCCGTTCGTTCATAGGTGTGAATAGGGCTGAACAGGGTCAGCACGTTATATCCCAGGACCAGGACCGAAGCGGTCCCATTCTTTCTAGGCAGATTTTGGCGTGTACCCAACAAAAGACCATTGAATAAATAAATTCGCCTAACCGATATAGAGCATATCTTTAAAACTTTCTAAACCGCATATTGGTCACATAAATAACCTTTTTTCTTCAGGGGTGTAATTAATGCTGTAAATGATCGTGTTCCTTATTTTCGAATTGGTCGACTTATCCGATTACGGTGTGCCATAGTAAAACACTAAACCAATTTACCGACCGTACCTTGGTAATTCTCTTGGGACTACTCGCCAAAGGATCGCCGAAATTGGTGTAATTGTTTTATAACCCTCAGGAATCTAACTTTGCCTGATTGTGACACGAGGAATTTACTTTTTACACTTCTTAACATTATTGCTTTTTATTTATCTATTCTATTTGTAAAAGGACAAGGCATACAGGGTGCGTTTTTAAAACTTACAATGGCTCTATTTTCTAAACCATGACAAATATCAAACGTTAAAAAAAAACCGTTTCTATAATAGTCAGGGGGAATATAAATAACGTAAACAAACCAGAACTAACCAGAACTTTTATGGGGGCAGGTTAGCTCTACAGGGTGTAATATTTTCATTTTTTAATAATTTTATTTAAATTTAATTCATTTTTTGGTACTTCATATGAATAATAAAGTATGATTTTTCTAAAATGTAAGGGTAGTATTTGATTTTACCCCAACTTTTGTATGACCAACAAAAAGCATTGTTCATAAGCTTTCCAGAGAGTTGCCGCATAAAGGGTGTTGACATTTAAGATTTTAAAGTTACGTGACAAAAACAGCATTAAAGTATCGACGTGACAGTGTTTCTTTTTTGGATGGTCTTTTTGTTGGGTACACGCCTGGAAAGAATGGGAACGCTTCGGTCCTGGTCCCGGGCTATACGTGCTAACCCTGTTCAGCCCTATTGACCCCTATGAACTGGCCGGTCGCCGGAAGCAAAATTAAAGAAAAACCCCCAAAAACCCAAAAGATTCTAATTAAAAACGACGTTTCGGTGTGCAACTCTACCACCGCTCTCAAGTTAAAAATAAAGTTAATAAATAATAGTTTAAAAAAACTAAAAACACGCTTTTATATGCAACCGAACTAAAATTAGAAAATAATTTTTCATTAACAAAAAAGATTGTCACTTCAGAGTAAAAAGCGTGGGGTTGCATTTTACTATTTTTTCATAACTTTTCCTCATAGATATTGGCTAAATATAATAATTATAACATTTAATATATTAAGCACCCCCACGCTTTTAACTCTGAAGTGAGCAATCTTTTTTAATGAAAAATTATTTTCTAATTTTTAGTTCGGTTTGCATATAAAAGCGTGTTTTTTAGTTTTTTTAAACTATTATTTATTTTTCATTTTTTAGTTAGATATGTCAATTAGTTAAATGCTCCAGTTTATTCACTAAAAGTTCCTTCGCCATTTTGTCAAGAGACACAAAATATCTTTAAAGGAATTTATTTATCCTGACATTCCTAATCAGGATAACGGGATACTGTTTGCAGAATTATTGCATTGTCATGGGTCCTTGATACGTGTGCAAAGTTTCAAAGAAATCGAATCGCTGGAAGTTGGTAAAAATTAGGCTCAAAGATTCCGTTACATAGATAGATGGATAGATAGATAGTAACAACCCAAGTTAATAAAGCGTGTTAAGAAAAAACTAATATTTAAATTAGAAATGATTAAAATTTAATTTAAATATTAGTTAATTTTATTTATATTTTTAACTTTATTTTTAACTTGACAACGGTTGCAGACTTGCCACCGAAACGTCGTTTTTAATTAGAATGTTTTGGGCTTTTGGGGTTTTTCTTTTATTTTGTTTCAGGCGACCGGCCAGTCCCATAGGAGTCAATAGGGCTGAACAGGGTCAGCCCGGGACCGGGACCGAACTGGTCCCATTCTTTTCAGGCGTGTACCCAACAAAAAGACCATCCAATAAATGTATCCGCCTAACCAAGTTTTTGATGGCGATTATCGATAATAATTGTTGACTCTAGGTCTAGGACATGCATGTAGACCAGGGTAGATTATTTTGATACGAAAAAAATTATAGTAAAAATAAAACCATTGTAAAACTTGTGTAAAAAAATATAACGAAATTTAAGAAAAATAATTTACAGGCGATCTGAAGTCTGGAAAGGGGGAAGGAAGGGGATTAAAATGTAAACGGTTTCTGGATTTAAATCAAACTACAGGAGTCTTATAAAAAAGTTAAATAGTAGGTTTTAGGTAATAAAAAAGATCTTCAACTTTTCTATTTACACGCTGTTTTACATAACCTCAAAACTTATGTGTCAATTTTAAAAAACCATGTTTTTGGTTTCTTTATTTTTACAAAATCGGTATTTTTAACGAAAATTTGATGAAAAGCAATGCCTTTATTTGTCCCAAATATGCCTGTTTTTAGTTTAAAATATTAGTTTATTTTTGACTTAATATTGAAGAGGTACATGACAGTTAAGAAAATTCCACGTGTCAAAATATCCGTATTTTCAAAGTCGCTAACCATTTTGTTCATTGAAATTTCTATTTTCGATGGTGTAAAAAAGTATACATAACCACGGTAAGTTTTCTCGGAAATGAATTTCCATAAGTTATTTTACCGAAAATCGACAAAAACCGTTTTACCATAAAAACTCACCTCTTTCCGCTTTCAAACCCAGATCGTACGTAAATTATTTTCTTCTTTGATATTTACTCATTTTAAATGGGTTTTATTCTTTTATAATTTTCTTTTGGTTTTAAAAATTATCGATTCTAGTTTACTTATAATATAAAAAAAATCGGATCAAGAACTTTTTGCGTTTTCTAAATTATTTTCATTATAATTTTAAAATTTTTACATTATAAGAAAGTAGTGATTTACGAATTTTCGATTAAAAAATAAGGGTATATTAAGTTAAAAATGTATACAAAATAAATATTTTTAAACTCAAAAAATGACAGTATTTGGGACAAATAAAGGTACCTTCTGCACCAAATTTTGTAAAAAATAATGGTTTTTGTAAAAAATAAAAATAAAAACCAATAACTTGGTTTTTAAATTTTTTAAATAAATTGTGAGGTTGTGTAAAAAAAGCTAAATATAAAAGTTGTACATCTTTACATTGCCTACAACTTTGAAATTTACCTTTTTTCATTAAACTTGTAGCTTGGCTGGAAATTTAGAAAAACCGTATTTTACACTTTAACGCCCTCTCCTCCCCCTATCCCGACCTCAGATCGCCTAGAGTTATTTTCTTTTATAAATTTTGTTATATTTCCCACCTTTTTCAGTGGGTTTTATTCTATTTTTTTCACTTTTTACTGTTTTTAAAGGCTTCGGCATCGGTCTAATGGGCGCAGGCAAGATGACTTAAAATAAAGGGAAAAAAGGTCTTGTATATTTGTATCTTTTTCATACATTTTTTTCTTGTATTCTTATACCTCGCTGCGCGCCTTTAAAATCCAGAGAGGGGGGCGCAAAATCCTTTGGAAAGCAAAGAAAACTTTTCCGACTTTCATGAGGACATGGTGCATAAAAGACATAATTTAATACAAAATTTAAAAATGCTATAAAAGAATAGATGTTTGTATTAAAAAAAGTTGATTTTTGTAATTTATTTTTGAGCCATTCTATACACTATACAAATTCAATAAAAAAAATGTATAGTAAAAAAAAATCGATGTGTTCCAGCACTTTTGAAATAACAAACTATCATTTTACATAAATTTATTTCAACACTGCGTCTTTACGTAGTACCAGCTTTGTGCGTTCAATTGAGTTTCTATGAGTTGAACACTAGCGCTAGCATAAATATTATCTTCAAATTATTGTATCTAGAGACTGGATCATCTGATTTACTTAATATATACCAGATGCTATGGGCTTAAGACAGTATAGACATTTTTAAATTTAGAATTTGCGAAAAAAATAGTTTTTTTGATCAATCAAAACCCTCTTTTCGTGTTATTTAAGTAAATGTTATCAAATTTCTTTAATAATTTGTAAATTTGGCAGACATATCTATATTTTTAAAGATTTATTAGTCACTTTAATTTTTGTTACTCAACACAATTTTCTTTTACAAGATTTGCACAAGAATGTACTTTGCAAAAGTGTTCGTCTTATAAGGTCACTAGCATCTGGTTATATTTGGTGTGTCTCTTGTCCCCGTACCTATTAAATATTTTTATACTCACATGTCTCTTAACCAGAACCAACCAATACTCACATGTGAGCAAAAATAGTAACCTTGGCTAAAGTCATATAAAAAAAAGTTGTCGAAAACTTATACAAATTATCGTATTGTATGTTTTTCGACCCGCTGAATCCAAATTTTAATTAAGTTTAAGCTGTACACCTCCCAATTTCGAGTAAATTGCAAGAAACTCAAAAAATGATGCAAATTTCTTCTATTTCTAACGGTTTTTTTCAAATTATTTAAAATTGGTGGGTGTACGGCCGTAACTGATTTAAAACTTTGATTCAGCGGTCAAAAACTATGCCTGTAGCGCGTCCGCTATATTTTTTCTTTTGTGCACGGGTGCACCGACCTATATATTATATAAAAAAGTTTTTTGTACATCGGACGCGACCTATCTACAGGCAAGTTTTTAACCCGCTGAATCCAAATTTCAAATAACTTTAGGCCGTACACCCTGCAATTTTGAGTAAATTTTTTGAAATTTACTCGAAATGGAGGGTGTACGGCCTAAACTGACTTGAAATTCAAATTCAGCAGGTCGAAAAACATACCCGTAGGTAGGTCGCGACGGTGCACAAAAAAATGTTGTTTAAGTGTGCCGGTGTGATGTATACATTATTACAATATTTTTTATTTATTTTATATTCTACAGTGTGCCAACAATTAATATACCTACATACACACCCTCGTATTTCGGCATGCAATAAAAATAATAAAAGTTATCATAAACAATTTTTGTTGGTTTACATAACTGATGTTAGTACCTAGATGTCTTATTAATAAATCTGAATGTGGGTCGTTTCTAAGTAAGTAACCACGTTTATAATTTAAAGACAAATTTACTTTATGCACAAGTTATTACCATTGCTATTTATACAGCTTATCTGAAATGTAATTACGCTTAAATACTCCAAAGGAGTTTTAATTTTTAAGGCGGTTCTCGCTTATGGAATTTCTTTATAGTTTTATTTTTGGAAATGTTGTTATTTTTACTTATTTTTTTTACTTCAAAATACAGCAAACCAGTTTAAACATGGGCGGGTAATTAACAAAGTTAATTCTTCTTAATTAAAAAAAAGGTTAATTTTGTACTACATCTACAGGGTATCTGGAAAGGTGAGGTCATAAATACTAGAGATGATAGTGTGAGCCAATATTTTATATTAAAAAAGTTATATCGCGCTTCGTTAGGAAGAGATTGGCCTTCATAGTTAGAATTTAAAAACAGTTATTTCGAATATACCTTTGGAACTGTTGCCACAATATAATGATATTTAGGCAACTAAATAACCTTATACTAATGCTTCTTCTTATAAGTAAAGGGCTGCTCAGTAAGTCGGAATAATACAGGGTTAGACGTATAACTTTTATTTTTATTTTTAACTCAGGTGACAAATTTTGACATTTTGCTTTGACCGTTTAATTTCTTGATCATTTTGTACAAAAAAGTTTACTTTATTTAAATCGATATCTTGGACTGTTTTTATAAAATTGCATATTAAATCCAGAAAACCAGCATTTTCCATAAAATAAATTTCATTTCTTTGACAAAATTATTAAAGTATAATAAAATAAAAAAACGTATTTATCTATAATATAAAGTTTTTATCTATAATATAAAATACGTTTAAAAGACTCACAAACACCATTTCTATTAATTCACCCACATTTTAATAATTTTTCACTTTTTTTTAATACAAATGCTGGTATGAGTGAATTTAAAATTCGATTTTATGAAAAACGGTCCAAGATATTAATTCAAATAAGGTTTACCTTTTTGTAAAAAAGATGACGAAATCAAACGGTCAAAGCAAAATATTAAATTTGTCGCCTCTATCAAAAGTACATACATAAAAATGAAAACAAGATCCTTCTACCCTGTAAAATCCTGGCTTACTAAACAGCCGTTTACCTACGGAAAGAAGCATTAGTATAAGGTTATTTAGTTGCCGAAATAAAATTGGTACTGTGGCAACAATTTTAAAGTTATAATTAAAATAAGTTTTTTTATTCCAACTTTAAAGGTCATTATTTCCTAACGAAACGCGATAGAACATTATTTTGGCTCACTTAAGCACACCTATAATTTATATCTTTTGACACCCTGTATAATGACACTATATATATGGTGATAATTCTTAAGTCGGCATCATTGCTAACTTTTCTATTATTGGAGATACAAAGTCGGCTAAAATGGTAAAATTGTAGCGTGTAGCTCTTAGAAAAAGCAGGTGTACACACTTAGAGTACTTGCCAAATTTATTTTTTTATTTTTTTTGTTTTAAATGTGTGTTTTGTATTTATATTTTTTGAAATTATTTTTCCATATCGCACACCTAAATTAAAACAGAAGCAACTTAAAAACAATTTTTTTAAGTGTCGGTAAAGTGAGCTTTGCAAAGCTATATGCATTGATGTCTTTACGATTTTTTTTATAAGTATACAATCGCAATAATCACTTTTTCGGCATTCCTGAAAAAAAATTGTTTTGAGTTGCTACTGTTTAGATCTAGGTTTGCGATATGGATAAAAACCATATATAACTGATAATTAGAACCTATACTTATAGCCGGAAAAAGCGCTTATTATTGCCTACGAAAACAAGCGGAAGCGTCAAGTGAAAAGTATCAAATATCTGTACTGGTAGCCGGTACTGGCTACAATGTTTTGTTGTAAACAACGGTTTAAAACCAGGCTATATGCTTTAGAAACAGTCCACGGATAATATTTGTTCGTTTGGAGCGACAGCGGCAGGGCTTTTTGTTCACGTATATTGCAGCCGCCTAATTTAATAACAAAAGATTTTTTATGCTACCATAAAGATCAAAGGTAGCGCTCTCACACTCTCCGGTTTTCGATGTCCGCTGACGCTTGGTATCGTCGCCGTAGCCTTATACACACATTTTTACCAAATAAATGTTTATTTTGTTAGAATGTTTGCCCACGAAACCCTCCTGAAATTGATACAAAATTCAACTTCGCTTCATTTGCTATTTTTAGCTTTTATACAAACTTAATTTATTGATTTGCCAGTTCAAGTGTCCTAATGAGACCAGATATCCGAAATAAATTTGATAACTTTATAAATAAACTTTTATACTTTTCATCTTTGCTTTGCTCTCACATTATCCAGGCTAAACTTTATTTAAATCGCCTTCATTAATTGCTTCACTTGTGTTTGATAAAGGTGCCACAGACTCTCAGATAAGTATGTATGAAAAGTCAGGAAAAAGAAGCCAAATATTTCTAGGTTTTGTCCAAAATAAAGTAATTATAAAACACTTACCGGGAAGCTTTACCATGCCATAATATGAATAGAAGCCTTTTTATCGGTTAATTTGGCTTAACTAACTAAAACGCAGGTAATTGTGTTAGCTTTTTATTTCTACTATGTTTCTATTTTTTATTTAAAATATTAGGTTTGTGTGTTTAAAATTTATAAACCTACTTTATGTCATTGTAAAATTGTAGTATTTTAATTACATTTTTCTTTGCCAAAATTACAAATATACGTGTTTTTAGTTGGGCAACTTCACCGCGACGGTGCTCGTTAGACCTTAAAGTAGTATAAGGTTTTTTGTATTTAAATAAAATAATACAAAATTATTTCACACGTCTAGAGACGCCTTTAAATTCAAAAACGTATTTATTAAAATTTTTGTTAAAATATATTTAATTAAGAATAAAACTTCTAAAAACATATTTTTCATTCACATAAATAAATAAGTTCAAAGCGAACTCTGCTTGCTAAAATGTAATGTATTTATTTCTTTTAATTTTGCTGTATTGTACTTTAAATATTACTCAATCTGTTGCCACCTCTACATAAATCATAATCGCTTCTTCTTTTTTACCGAAAAAAGTACCTACTGGATTTATTATTCGACATATATTGCTTTAGAATTTATCTGACACGTGTTTCAATCTGTCAATCATTCTTTAAAATTATGAGATTTTCATGTTTACAAGAAGTCTAATAAACTGTTAACTGATTTATATTCTGAATGAAAATGGAAAAATAAACCTTGGAAATGAATAATACCCCTATACTCTTTTTGATTTATTAAAAAAATTAAAATATTTTAATATATTTTTAAATTTAAAAATTACCGTAATTAAAAATGGTTAATGATATGTAATATATTTCTTAGCATTATTTACTTTAAAAACTTAAATTAAGTAATAAATATCGATTATACTATACTGTTTAAAGTTTTGATATAAATTGGTAGTTGTTATAAAAATCCAAAAAGTGGTGTTAAAAAGTAACAGATAATGGCAAAAACAACATCAAAATATTTGGTATAAAGTTTTTTGCAAAACTAACCAGACCTAAATCTGGTGTAAATTTATTAAATAAATTAATGACTCCTAGTTTAAGAGTTATTTAATTTAATACCACCAGTATATCGTTAAATGCATGACATGATAGAACCCCCACTATTTCCTAGAAAAGGCCACTTTTTGACGCAAAAAATTGTTTAGCTAACTTGGTGATGTTAAATTACCACTATGAAATAGAAATAACACCAATGCAATGAAATACTTTTGACCCGACCCCTTTTGGAATCTGGTCCTCATATCTGGGGTATGGCGTCTTCCCTAACACTGAGCATTCTGGATTCATTCAAAGAAGAGCTGTTCGCCTTATTAACGATCTTTTGCTTCCTTCTCTTGCCCATCGTCGGGCTGTAGGGGATCTATCGCTTTTTAATATGTTCTTCTACGGCTTCTGCTCCGAGAAATTGTCCATTATAATTTTCCCACTTGAAGCTCCCAACGGAGAAACTCGTGGTGTCGCACGTATGCATCCCTATACGGTCCATTTGGATAGGCCCCGAACTTTTCACTTAAATCTCAACTTACTAATTAAATGCTCTTATAGGCACAGACCCTCAAAGTTGGATACTTTCTAAGTTAAGTTTTTGAGTACCTCCTATGATTTTAATTTATTTTCTATCTTGCTAAAGCTTTCACAGAACATATTTTGATGCGCGGGTATAGAATATTAAGCTGCGTCCAGACTTGAAACAATTTGCCAAACCTCTGTCTAAACAAACCAACCTGTTTGCGAGCTCCTTTGATTTAGAGCTCTGAATCATCGCAGAATCATTCCCCACGCCCCGCCCTTGGAACGACGTCCGCGCTATATGAGGCTATGTGGCGCGCTATTCGACACGACAAATTGTTGCAAGTCTGGACGCAGCTATATATAGAATAGTGAAATAAATATAAAAAAATGATATAGAATGCTTGTTATAACAGTAAGTGGCGTCAAAACATATAAAATTATTATAAAGTGACTAAAGGACACAAACTATGCCGTTTTAATGACGAATGGATCTTGTTTGGTTTTCGAGTTATTTTAAAAAATCTAAAAATGTGCATTTTAGAAAAAGTGTCGTAGTTTTTTATTTCAAATAATTTTTGGAATCTGTAAAAACATTATGGGGTCAAATTTTTAAAAGCAATGCATTTCTGTATTCAGATCTTAATTTTGACCTTTCGGTTTTGAGAAACCATCATCAACTTTTTAAAGAACGTTTTTTTCTATTAAAATAATGTACAACACCTTATAAGTATTTTTGATGATTATGTTAAAAATTGTTAAATTAATGTTTTGTCCGAGATGGCCATAACTGCGGAAGCCATTAATTTCCAATTAGAGCTAATGTTGGAAATGGTAATTTAAGCCTATTTATAACTTTTATAAACTTATGTAGCCAAACAAAAATGGATATTTACCTTGTGTGCACTGGCACATGAAAATATGTGTTAATTATATCAAGCTGTAAACTTTTTATTAGGAATATGTATATGCTCAAAAACAGTTTTTTATTTATTGAATTATCCATAACATACAAAAACCTTATTCATAGTCTCCAAATTGTCACGAACACAATTATAAAACTAAATTTTACTTACATACTAGTCTCCAAAAAAAACAATGTTTTTTCCACTTATTCCTAGTAGCTAAAAATTTAATTGCCTATGGGAGTTTAAACAAAACCAAAGAGAGTATTAGTTTTAAAAAAAATAATATGAATTGTAATACGAACCAACATTCAAAAATATTAGTTATATCAGTTAACCTGATTTTTATATTACATGAACTGTCATCAAAGAGTTAATATTTTTTAAAATATTATTTTTTTAAAGATTACTATGGTATTTATTAAATAAAAATACAAAAAATACAAAAAACATGCTATAATAATTTTAAATAGTAGATTGGTAATAAGTGTAGAGAACATTTTTTTTTCAAAGACTAATACGTAAGTAAAATATTGTTTTTCAACTGTGTTTGTGCCAATTAAAGACATAATAAATTTGGTTTTTGTTTATTATGCTATGGGTAAAAAAATTAAAAAAAATATTTTGGAACATACACACATTTCTGATCTAAAGTTAGAGCTTGATATAATAAACACATATAATAATGTGCCGCTGCACTCAAGGTAAATATCCATCTTTGTTTGGATACATAAGTTTATAAAAGTTAAAAATAAACTTGTATTACCATTTTCAACATAAGCCCTAATTGGAAATCAAATGGCAATTGTTTCTAGAGCTAATGGCTTCCTTAGTTATAGTCAACTCGAACAAAAAACAATTTTAACGATTTTGGACTTAACCTAACCATTAAATGGCCCACAACTTTCCCTATTTAACTATATTTCTTTCTCTTATAGTTTCCAATATCCCAATACATCCCCCACCAATTTTGGACACACTGTATACTTAAGTAAATAAAGAGATAAGTTTGATTAACTGGGTAAAACAAAGAAGTAATTTCTTATAAAAGAAACAAAAAATGCTTACCAAAACTCCAAATTATACAGAGTTAAATTATCAAAGGTTTCCGGACTTTATTTTTGCTCTTCGCTGATTTTTATAAGATCAATCTAAAATATTTGGTAAAAGCCCTTTTAATAACATTGCAAAAGTTACAAATCCTAAAACTGAAGATATTTAGAGTCTACTTATACAGAGTGTAACAAATTCAAAGTGCACTTTAACAATCTCGAAAACGGCAAATATGCTTAACAATATACGCTTTTAAAAGATTTAGGGGATATCCGGAAAAAAATATTGCAAAAGAGTTTCAATTTAATTTATTTTTATTTAAAAATAAAACACTTCTTTGCCAGCTCGATAAACACTGGTCAAGAAGTGTTTCTTTTAAAAATAAACCTAAAAAAGTTAAAACAGGTTTGCAAGATTGTGTTTTTCTTTTCAGATAACTTCGAAACGACTGTATATTTTTAAAGTTTTAAAACCGAATATTGTTAAGCAATAAAATGCGCAACTTCACCCTAATTTAACTAACCCGGTATCTCATGCTGTTTCTGAGGTCCGTAGGGTGCACTTTGAATTTGTAAGACCCTGTATAAGTAAACCCTAAGTATCTACAATTTTAGGATCTATAGCTTGATTGACATTTAAGGTTGATCATATTAAAATCAGCAAAGAGCAAAAATAGTAAGTAATAAGTCCAGAAACACCTTGATAATTTACCCTCTATAATTTAAAGTTAAAATAAGCATTTATTGTTTGATTCATGAGGGAATATACCTGTATTTAAGCTATATTGGTTTTATCAAGTTAATTAGACCTATATCTCTTTATTTGCTTAATTAGATAATATTAACTTAGAAAACATAATAAGTAAAAGTACAGTTCAAGACAATCTTGTTTTTTCACCCTGTATATTTTGACTGTACTAAAATGTGTTTATATCTTTCAAATAAGTTTGTACACTAGCATTAAAAAAAATATATTAAATTCTAACCGTTTTTTCTCCTTTTATACTCAAAAATGTAATTTTTAAGTTGTTATAGTTTAGGCAACTTTAAATAATTTCATTTTTTTGACGCCACTGATATAAGAAACATCCTATACAAAAACGTTTCATATATTTAACTACTCTTTATAATATTTTATAGCTATGCATTAAAATATATTCTATAAAAGCTTTAGTAAAATAGAAAATAAATTAAAATGATAGGAGGCACTCATATCACTCGAAATCTCAACATAGAAAATATTCAACTTTGAGGCTCTATAACTTTAAAACTAGACTCAATCGGGCATTTTGTTCATAAGAACATTTAATCAGGAAGTAGAGATCTACAACATTTTTTTTTATATATCGAAAGCCACACACGCAGAAGGATTAAGGGAGGTTCTTTTGGCACTGACATGGGTAAAGAAAAAATATATGCTCAAGTCAGCTCGTGCACTACCACTTACAACATTCTGCGATAAACGGCCAAATGACAAACTAACCAGTATTTAAGGGGATATTTTAATAAATTGGGGTTTTATTTTATCAAAATGTTATTCGACTAACCCAATTTCACACCAAATGCGAGTTACAATCGTACTCTTCAAAAAAATAAATAAATTGGTATTACATTTAAAAAGTAAAAACCAGCTCTTTTCTCTATGTTTAGCAGAAAACTTCTCAAAGCCTCCCCGTATATTAAGCGCAAGACTCCTGTGTTTATATTTGTTGAAAGCGTCCCATTCTCAAATTAATTTGCGATAATTTTCCCAGCGGGTACACCAACCTAATTAGTCTGCTTTCCTGCGATTAAAGCGAAACAAACAGGAATCCTGCCCAGATTAAGTTAATTTTCTTTGTGCTAGTCTAACTATTTAATTTCTGCAATGCTTAACTAAAAAAAAACAATAAAATTAACAGTTAAAAAAAAATTATCTGACGAAATAAATTAAACTTGCTAAATATACAAAATTATTAAAAATAAAGTCAAATAATAATATAGGTTATTAAAGTATAAAAAGCTTTTGTTTATTTTGTAATTATTATTAAGTATGATGTATGTACATATGTTATCAACCAACTTTATTCATTTTTTTATTTATTACTTTTAGCTTTCTAGTTAGTGATATTTAATATTTTTTTTAGATATGTTCATTTTTTACTTTTTCACTTTATAGTTTATTATTATTAATATTTAATGGGTAAACGTACTTTAGAAAAAATTCCAAAATATTTTTTTTTACATAAGCTGTTCTTGTAAAGCGGCAATGGAGTTACTAATAGGTAAATGATCTAAGTACTTTAGCTTATGCATCCCTAAATACTGACAAGATTTAACTGCTGGTATAAATAATAGAGTCGGTAAATAAAATACATGTGAGTGCTTTAAGAATTTAGTTTTTCGTTTGTTATTTAATTTTTAGTTTTTAGTTAGTTTTATTTATTTATTTTCTAAAGTTTGTTTATTTTTGTATTTTCTTTTCTTTTATGTTTATTTTTAATATTTAATGGGTCACATACTTAAAAAAAAATACTTGAGCCTTTTTTCGTGTAGCCTGTTTGTAGAGCGGCAATGCTGCCTTTAGTGGGGAGATGATCTAAGTACTTAGGCTTATGCAACTCTAAATACTGACAAGTAAAGTCGGTTTTTAAAATATGAGCTAAACATTTTTAAATGGGACCCCCTATATATTAGGTCATCAATACAAAGGTATTTTAAAAGGCTTTACAAAAATACCACATTTGGTCTATCTAGCTTTAATAATTTGGAAATAGGGCAATTTAAATCTGGATACAATTTCCAATACATCTACAGTCTTAGCTTAGTGCCAATGCCGTAGGTAGGTATAATGGAAATTATATCTACTATTTTTCAGATTTAATTGGTCATATTTCAAAAACTATTAAAGTTAGATATATCAAATGTGATATTTTTGTATAGCTTTTAGAATACCTTAAAGGATAACATAATATACAGGGAGGTCCATTTAAAAAAGTTGAACTTTTTTTTTTCTTGAGTTTATAGGTTCTATAGTTAATAGGTGAAAAAGTATAAAACTTTTTTAAAAACGTTTTTTTTCATTCTTCTTGGCAAAATAAAAATGAAAACCCTGTGCATACATAAAAACTATAGTCGTCGAACATAATAAACTTCTCCTTTTTTTGAAGTCGGTTAAAAAGAAGAAAAATTATTGTTGTTTTGGAATTACCATATTTTTAAGCAAATTGCTAAAGCCATAGACGCTTTAAAGTATACAAGGTAGGCAAAAACTTAAAAAAAGACCAATTATCTTAATAAAAAAAAATATGGAAACAACTTTTAAATAAATAAGTTGTACACTATCTCATAAGGCATTTAAATAGATATTCAAGGTAAAGTAATTCTTTTAAATAAAAACTTTAATGTTTTATTGCATAAATATAATTCCAAAAAATTTAGCATACACCAGTACTAAAAAGTTACTCTATATAATTCACCTCGTTGTCAATATCGATATCTAAAAATAACTGCTCAAATATTTTTGCCAATTGGACGAAAAAGCCATTCCAGCCATATCCCTAAAAAGTGGCTGTCATTTTGGGCAAACAAAATGGGGACCCTTTATTTGACTTGGCAGACATGGAACGATTATAAGTAAGATAAATAGTGTTGGTAAAAAAACAGCTAAAAATGGTTTAAAAAAATCTTACATTGTTAAATTGTGTAGCAAGTGCATAAACTGATACTTTTTTACGAATAAAAGTTTTGACAAGCCGTCAGGCGAGTGCGCAAATTCTATGAGTAAAAAGGACACGTAATGCAAGTAGTCTTATTATTTAATTTTAATTTCTTAGTGTTCTGAATTCAATATTATTATTATTTTCTATAATCTCTATTAAACTTATCAGGAAACTAATACATTTTAAACACATGAAATTAAAAAAAAAACTTTTTTAAATTAATGTCGCCTTTATTACATTACATAAAATAATATTAAATAAATTTTAGTAGGTGAAACGGTCAGAGACGTACAGAAAGTGATTTGGGGGGTAAATTTTTGACAACCAAAAAAAAAAGGACTTCACGCTCCAACCTCCCACAAACAACCCATCTTAAGGAGGTCTTTCATTGACCCCCCTTGCGTACGGCTCTGAAACTGGTACATTTTTTTATAATAGTTTCTATAGTTTACTAAAATGTACTACTTAATCCTACTAAAACAGATTTAACAAACATTTTTTAAAGGTTTTAAAGAAATTTAAAAATACGCAAAAATTATTAAATTAGGGCCAAAACAAAAAACCCAGTTTTGGAAATAATAAAAAAAATGTAAACGACTTTTAAGAAAACAAACGAACAATAAACTTATGCAAAGCCCTAAAGTGGCTAAATACTGGCAATTTTGATGATGGTTAAAAATACTGGATATGATTCCTTAGCCAATTTTAGGATAAAGAGTTTAT
Source organism: Listronotus bonariensis (assembly GCA_014170235.1). Lineage (NCBI taxonomy): Eukaryota > Metazoa > Arthropoda > Insecta > Coleoptera > Curculionidae > Listronotus > Listronotus bonariensis. The sequence continues at coordinate 131,344 of JACEGR010000480.1, read as the reverse complement.
ATTAACATACTATATTCTACTGACATTTAAAAGTGTGTTTTTTTAAATACATTTGTTTTCTGGTAAAAAAAAATATCTAAACATTTTTTTTATATTTACAAAATAATAAAGAGAAATCAAGAGATATCGTACTCACTGCAAGATTCTTTTTAGAGGTTTATTCAGAGATTAGTTTGCTATTAAACATATTTATTTTCACAAATTGAAATTATATAATAATCTTAAAAGTTACTATAACATCTGTACACATTTTTAAATTCATATATTAACAGGTCTTTTTTAAATACTTAACTTTTTGGTCCTCCTAACAGTAGAAAAACTCTGAAAAAAGTCACACTATATTTATATAATTACACACGTAATTTCACATACCTAAAAACTTTTAAATTATTTTTGTAAATACCTTTGCTATATTATTGCAATAGTGGATACTATAAAAATGTGGTTTTTGTTTCAAAGAAATATATCAAAAATATGTTTATCTCTCTCTCTGTCTCTCTGGGGAGAAACAAAATAATATTTCTATTTAAATTCATATTTTTTGTTATGTTTTATGTTTGATATATTGCCCCTATCTTGAATACCCTAAGATTGATTTAAACTTTATGTTTTGTAACTCATGAGAAGATGCAAACATTTTTTACAACATTTTCCCGTGTTCATATAAATACAGTTCCTACCTACAGAAATAATTTTTGATAGTAAATTTTCACATATATTAACAACGTATACAGGGTATCCAGGAATATGTGGGCTATCTCTGATATTCATATAGAACACATAAAAATAATATGTCAAGTTTCTAAAAGCTTTTTTCGAAAGCGCCTCTTTACTGAGATATGTGCCCTTAAAGGACGCCGCTAAAAATCAGTTTTTCTTAAATAACTTTTATAGTACTTGGTATAATGATTTTTTTAATATGACAGATTATACTACTGACCCCTTGAAATGGTGTTCTCAGAACATTTGTATTTATTAGGGCACTTACCCTTACACAATAGTGTTACTTATTTTTACACCCTGTACATTAGAGAAATAATAGGGTAGTAATTTTAGATACCTTAAATTCTTCGCTAAAAAAGGTGCTCTTGTTCGGTATTGATAAATTAAAGCGTTATCGACCAAAACAAGTTTATGTGTTGTGGAAACATCTAAAATTTAAGGTTATTTTGTTGCAACTAGCACTAATATATAAAAAAATATTTTCACCACAATAAATATTGATGTTGCAGCATTGTAGAGGGCTCTATATTTTTTAATAAATAAAGCTAAAGAATGCATAGGTTTACAGGGAGCCCATGTTAAACTGATATACCAAATTATTTAATACAACCTTATTTAAGCAAAGAGTTGTATTTCTCCGAAAACACTTCAATTTATCGATATCGAACAAGAGCACCTATTTTTAAGCTTAGTGTTTAAGGTATCCAAAATAACTTTTTTAATTTTCTAATGTACAGGGCGTAAAAATAATTAGCACTATTGTGTAAGAGCAGAGGCGCATTTACATATTTGCCGCCCCCTAAAAACGTCTGCCGCCCCTCTAAAAACGCCGCCATAGGCTTCAGCCTACTCAGCCTTTTGGTAAATACGCCACTGTGTAAGACTAAGTCCGTGCCTGGCGCCATAATGAATACAAATGTTTTAAAAGGGCACCATTTTAAGGAGTCCTTAGTAATATCTGTCATATTACAAAAATATTTCATTACACTAAGTACTATAAAATTTATTTGAAAAGCAAATTTTAGCGGCGTCCTTTAAGGGCATAAATCTCAGTAAAGAGGGGCTTTAGAAAAAAGTTTATAGAATTTTGTCATATTATTTTCAGGGATCTTATAATCATCCGAGGGATTGCCCACATTCCCGGACACCCTGTATAAATATGTTTTTCGACAAACTACAACTTTATTTTAAAAAATAAAAACGATTATTTAAAACAAGTTATTGGGAATATTTAAAAACATAAGGTTTTTCTGTTTTATTTGATACTAAAAAAATTAACGATATGCTTGTCATTTTAACCTGAGGAAAACACCTGAACAAGAAATCTATTACATTTATTTAAAAAGTCAGTAACCCTGATAACGATAAATTAACAAGTTATTTATTATACAAGGGAAAAGAGATTCTGGATTCTAGCTCAAGGTTGTGTTGTCTTCAGACGCAAAGCGAAGAGAGACAAAAAACCGAGAGCTAAAATGTAAAATTTTAAGTTTCAAACTGGTCGGCCTTTTTTGAAAACGACAATTAGACCTTGCGTAACTATGGTGTTATATTAATAAAAGTTTAAAATATATTTTATATAACAATAATCAACTTCAAAATAAAATAACAAATAAAATAATTTAAAATAAACTCGTTGAAGATAAGTTATAACAGAACATCTTCCCCGTTGGTTAAACTTTCCCTTTTCTTCCTTCTTTTTTCTTCCACCTTTTAATTTTTTTCATTCCACGATTCTTACCAATTTTAGCTATTACCGCTATTTCATAAGTTTGTAATAGGATTTTGGATTCTTACTGCAGTTCCTTTGGAAATAACTTTAAGATCTCCAGCGTTTCTGTTATACTTTTTCGCCTGGTACTCTTTCTTTTGTGCATTTTTTTCTTTACAGCTTTTTGAAACACCATTCCAATGATTTAAAAAAGTTGCGGTGAGCAGGTAGTAAAAACCGTAAATTATGTCCATATAATACTTTTAATGTTGATAGACCATTTTCTTTGGGGGTATTTCTCGACTCTAACAATCCTAACAAAACATTTTGTTTCATTTAATTTTTCTAATTCTTTACAATGTTTGTAATAATGATTTAATTGCTTTATTAGCCGCATTTGTATGGCCATTGCTCTGTGGGTAATATGGTATTGAGGAGCAGTGTCGAATTGTTTAACATTTTTTAGGAAATTTCCAAATTCAAAAGAGCTACATTGTGACCCATTATCTGAGCCGAGCGGTAAGGACTCCGGTATCAGAAAACATCTTTTTTAAATCTTTGATAATTCTGGACCTTATCGCACTGTTATTTACATAGTGACATATAGTGGGTCATCCAGAAAGTTTTTCCACATATATAGCAAATATTGTTTTCCAGAAAAAGAAAATAAATCTGTTGAAACATCCGAAAATGATCTTAAAGAAATTGGGTCATATAACATTGTTTCTTTTGGCAAAGAAACTAGTTGCGTCTAGCACATTTCACATGATTCAATTAATTTTTTTTATGACTGAAGTCATAGCAGGCCAATTTCAATTCCTTGATAGGAATCATGTAGTCTTTCCAACACAAGTTTTTTTGCTTCTTTTGGAATAAAAATTGGACATATTAATCCCTCGTCAATGGTTAAATTACTTTTTATATTTCAGTACGGCTTAATATTTTCTTTTAAATATTTTTTGCTGTAGGAAAACCATTTTATATTTGTGTTAACAAATCTTAGTTATTGCTACCTTTAAATGCTATGCTGTAAAGTTTCTCCTAATTTGGATCATGAAAGACAGAGTCACATTCCATAATTTTCTTTTTTTTTCAAAGTATGTTTTAAGTTAATCAAGGATATCTAAATACCTAGTTTGATTTATAACTTTAATTTTTAAAATAAAATGCAATATATCCGGAACATCCTAATTAAAAATCGATAATAAAAGTGCAGTAATTTATGTGAAAGATAAATCTGTAATTCCTGTAAATATAATATTATTTTTTAATGTATTTTGCCAGTCCTTGTATTCAGCAAATGAAATATTTTCAGTTAAATTTTCTGGCAATGGAATACAACCAGATATTATCTAAAGAACAAAGTTGCTACTATTTAATTTACAACAAACATTTGATTCTTCATTTACTTGATTTTTGTTTGGCTTTGATTGGATCTATTGCTTTGGAGTTGTAAAATTTTCTTTATTGTTTCTTTAAGCTGATTTATACCATGCTCCAACAAATTAACTTTTTTTTAGTTTTGAATAAGGATTATTTCTCTACGAAATTATTATTTTCCTAAATATGTACAAACTTCCTTTTTCTGTTAGGCATTTTAATAATTTATTTGTGGTTTAATACATCAACTGCGCCATGTTATGTTTATAACTAAAGATTTAAAGTTTTAAATATTTGACAATAATCCACTTTAAAATAAAATAACAATTAAAATAATCAAAGATAAACTTGTTAAAAGTAAGTTATACCAGAAAACATGAAAACCTTTAAAGAAGTCATTAAATATACCGGTTAAGCTAAATAACATATCACATCGGCAATGTAAGGAAAAGAGAGAGTCTAACTAAATACCACCATGTAAACATAGGTGACTAATACTGCTTGTTTGTTTATTACATTACTCGCCGATGAACCAAAACTGCTTGCTCATATAGTACGTTAATTTAATTATGTAATTTGACCTTTAATAACGTGTATTTATACTCGGGAAAAAAGTACTCACATTTTTCCCACGAAAAAAAGGTATTTTATGAAAACTTATATTTTAGGATCGTCACGAAAAATATATTTTATTGGTTTAAAATTTTAATTACCACAGTAACTTACTAGGTATTCTTCTCAATATAAAATGACCAGATAATAAAATGGATAATTTAATTACTGCGAAATGGAAAATAATGATACAGCCATAAAGGGGTTCAATAATCTTCGATCACTAGAGCTAGAGAATGCATTAGATTAGGGGACCCTGTATGTTGAACCAACATAAAACTTTTTTCCAATAATATTGTATTTAAACAACAAATTGTTTTTGTTTAAAATAAGTGTTAAGAGTACCCTTTTAAATGTCCTATTATTATTTCCGTGTGTTCTACGGTGTGTCTACGTAAGTTGGCATCAAATGCGAAACTTTTTTATTATTAATTTAAAAATTATTCCTTACAAAAAGTTCTGCAGGGTCCAAAACCTAAAAAGCATCCATCAAATATCAAATTGCATTAGTCATCTACCATGTTTGGCCAAAAATGTAATTTTTGCTTAGGAGTAAAGTACCGGTATTTTTGCTAATATCGCAAATTGTTATAAACAAAAGATATTTCAAATAAAAAATTTCTTCTAAATATGAAATATGAAAATTACCAAACACATTCATTTTATTTTTTTTTTTTTTTTGGCGAAAATCGAGAAATTTCAATTTTGTACAATCGTGCATTGTACATTATTCTTGTTTTAGTAACAAAAAATTAAATAGTTTATTTGAAACTGTCCTATGACATTTATTATCATAAAATGTAGTACACTAATGTACAAACAGATAATCATGAAATGTAGTGCACTACTGTACAAACAGAAAATTCGGAAGTATTGGGAATTTATCTTAATAAGTAATTAGATTGGTATTATCACCTTTTTTTTTCCACCCTTTCGGGTTCATCCCACCCAGGTCCGACGACCGCCCCCTAGGTGGTGCACTGCAGCCTGAAGGCTTATTGTACCTTGACCCCTACTCCTTCTCATTCACACACCATTCATTCCATAACTTGGATGGTTGTTATTCGGTCCGCATCCCCGAGCAGCAACACCGTGTGCCGTTGCCCAAAACACCGCTGTCGCCGGACACCCATCCAAATTATGGGCGCCCATTCCACTGCTTAACTCCGGAGATCGACGCTCGCCGATACAACCGAAGCCGCCACAAGCGCGCCTTTGTTATCACCTTAGTAATTTAACAAAAAAAAACCTTAGTTGATCTGCTATTGATTTCGATTTATATTAGCAAAAATACAGGTACTTTATTCTTAAGCAAAAATTTTTGACTAAAACCTCGTAAATAAATGATACAGTTTGATATCTGATGGTTGCTTTTTAAGTTTTGGTCCATTCAGACCTTTTATAAAGAAGAACTTTTTTTTCGTAAAATCAATAATAAAAAGTTTCCCATATAACGTCAACTCCCGGGGACACACTGTATATGAATTAAATTGCCTGCATGCTGGGACGCGGTAGATTATTGTTCCGCTATTTTTGTTCAGTAATAATGACTAAAGGGTTAGAGTGACATGTTATATTAGTAGGGGAGCCCACAATGCTAAATGGGTATTTACTTGAGGATCATAGAGACCTTTTGGGTTGCAAAGCTTAGATGATAAGAAGAAAACAAATGTTTAGTGGCGGGTGGCTGAGGAAGGCCTCTTGGAGTTAAGAGGGGCTCCCGGGCTTAGTAGTAAAAGAAGATGTGTGAATGCCGATGATAAAAGACCTTTTTTTGCTCTTAAAATATTTTCGGCTGGTCAATTAGTAAAAAATAAAGTTGTTTTATTAGATGAGCACCTTTTCCTTTTTGCCTCTAAATTTTTTTCTTTTTCTCGACATTTGCAATTTTCTTTTACCCCTGGATGTCATCCTACCGTCGCGGCGCCCAGAATTAGGGCTCTACTTTAGTTTTTGCCTCAGGGCCCCCACTGACCTAGCTAGGCCACTGAAAATGTCACATAATGTACACCCAGGTCCAAGCTTCTAAAAACGTAGGCCGGGAACCAATGAATTTAATACTACGATACTTACCACGTACAGGGTGGCGCCTTTTCGTTGACTTTGCAAAGTATAGTGAAAACGAGAACAGATAAAGCAAATGTGATGCATAATTTGGATTTCGATTTTTGAAACAAATTCAGTAGTGAAAGTCATGGCTAACTTGATTCGTTTTAGAGATACAGAGTGTTTTTAAATTTTGTCAATTTGGCCAGGCACTTGTAACCCGCTTAACTCGCTTAATATTAATGGTAGAAAAAAATGTAACCAGAAAAGTTTTATGGATTTTTACGCAGTATACAGTGGCTTTCCTATATTTTTTCCATTGACTTTTATTTTAAAGTTATAACACAAAGTTGGATTTTTTTAAAATAAAACACCCTGTAGATTTTATCATTGATTAAAAGGTCTTCCTAAAATCTATGATAAATACTACATTTGATGTATGTATTTTTTAATAGTTTCGGAAATATAGTCATCATCAAGATTATTTTTAACAAAACACCCTGTATATTATATTACCGTTGCAAAAATATTTCAAAGTGGTTTAAGAAAATACCATATTTAAGATATTTATTTATCTCTTATAATTATTGGAAATATGATCATCTTAATTTAAAAAATAGTAGATATACGCATTAGGATTTGAAAGCTCATTTTTCCGAAACCGTTAGAGAAAATTATTTTAAATTTGGTAAATTCTTAAAGGTCTTTAAAATGCCGTTTTAGTTTAAATGGTTATAAAATATACAGGGTGTTGTATTTTAACAAGGCCATTTTATTATTGCATTCCTGACGATAGCTATATTTGCGAAACTATGACAAATTAAATATATCAAATGTTGTATTTTTTACGGCTATAAGAAGTTCTTTCAATGAATGATAAAATATACAGCGTGTTTCATTTAAAAATTTGTATTTAACTTTACAACTTTAAAATGTAAGTCAATGGAAAAATATAGGTACACCACTGAACTCGGCGTAAAAACCCTAAAACTTTTCTATTTACAATTTTTTTCTATCTCTAATATAAAGCAAGTTACAAGTGCCTGGCAAAATTGACAAAATTTAAAAAACACTCTGTATCTCCAAAACGAATAAAGTTAGCATTATATACTTTACCATTAAATTTGTTTTAAAAATTGAAATCGAGATTGCGCAATCAGATTCGTTCTATCTCTTTTAGTTTTCGCTACACCCTGCAAGTCAACGAAAAGGCCACCCTGTACATATTTACAATAGCTGCGGCTGCAAGAAAGTAAATATTATTTTAATTTAAAATAAATCTTTAAAGACACTATACATTTGTCGCATCGTTTTTGCAAGTTTTGTTTACGTCGCTTGAGTCAGGCAAATGCAAGTCAATTCGTTTCTCCGTTCCTATGTTTCTACTACGGTGGATCTATCTGTATAACTTTTTATCGTTAGGGAAAGGGCTATGAATTTTTAAATATGTTAAAAAATATACTGTTATTATTTCGGCTTGTGAAAATCGTTTGGATCGTATCGGATTATATATTTTTCGTTATCCTTGAATTATATTCCTTAAAACAAAAGAAAAAAAACACGCTCGAGAATGTCAATATTACGTTTTTTTACATTTTTGTAGTCTTTCGCTTTTTTACATCACTCTTAAATTGTCAGATTAGTAGAATATACACTGTTTAGCATGTAAAATTTCGAATGGATATATTTTTGTTTTTTACGATCCGCCCTGTATACGGCGCTCATATTTGTTGGAAGTACTTAAACGGGTAGAAGGTATCCTCTGGTATATTAATCTGCCGCGCTATAGTTATAAATCTCTTAATTTCCTTTTGGTTAAAAAACGGAGGATGTTTTATTCAGAATTGTAAATATTAAGATGCATTAAAACCTGTTATTTTACCATTTCACGTGTATGTTTTTTAATCTATTGTTAGTGGATGTTTACCATACAAAATTTCCACTCTGCTAAATAGAGGGAAATTCAATTTTTCGCTTTACGAGCATCCTAATTAAGTTATAGAGTAAGCGATTGTCCATATATGCGGTTCACAAAATTTCGCATTTTAGTTAATTCACTGCACTTTATTTATTGAAATTTCAATTAAGCATTACAAGATAATTTCTATTTAGGTTTAATATGGCCTATTTGTTACATTGAAAAAAAACCTTTTAAAAGTCAATTTTTTATGTCCGGTCAATATATTTAAATTGTAAAATTAAAACATCAGATATAAAAATTAACATAAATATATCAAGCCTTCCGTTGAGCGCCAAAAATGTAAAGTTGCAATGTTATAAAAGTCACGAAAACAGTTTTTGTTTCTCTCTGAACCACACATAAAAACATGGAATTTTTAAAATGAAAAACATTTTATTATATTTTCATTAAACTGTCCACGAATGGAATTTACAAGAGGACAAATGGACCATAAATTTAATTTTGCGAAAAAAGTCATTCTTCATAAAAATGTTTGCTTGTAAAGAAAAATAGGACTTACAAAGAAAAGTGTTGACTTTGTATACACGTGTATATTCGCAAAAACAACCGTCGCGGCGCCCAGAATTAGGGCTCTACTTTAGTTTTTGCCTCAGGGCCCCCACTGACCTAGCTAGGCCACTGAAAATGTCACATAATGTACACCCAGGTCCAAGCTTCTAAAAACGTAGGCCGGGAACCAATGAATTTAATACTACGATACTTACCACGTACAGGGTGGCGCCTTTTCGTTGACTTTGCAAAGTATAGTGAAAACGAGAACAGATAAAGCAAATGTGATGCATAATTTGGATTTCGATTTTTGAAACAAATTCAGTAGTGAAAGTCATGGCTAACTTGATTCGTTTTAGAGATACAGAGTGTTTTTAAATTTTGTCAATTTGGCCAGGCACTTGTAACCCGCTTAACTCGCTTAATATTAATGGTAGAAAAAAATGTAACCAGAAAAGTTTTATGGATTTTTACGCAGTATACAGTGGCTTTCCTATATTTTTTCCATTGACTTTTATTTTAAAGTTATAACACAAAGTTGGATTTTTTTAAAATAAAACACCCTGTAGATTTTATCATTGATTAAAAGGTCTTCCTAAAATCTATGATAAATACTACATTTGATGTATGTATTTTTAATAGTTTCGGAAATATAGTCATCATCAAGATTATTTTTAACAAAACACCCTGTATATTATATTACCGTTGCAAAAATATTTCAAAGTGGTTTAAGAAAATACCATATTTAAGATATTTATTTATCTCTTATAATTTTGGAAATATGATCATCTTAATTTAAAAAATAGTAGATATACGCATTAGGATTTGAAAGCTCATTTTTCCGAAACCGTTAGAGAAAATTATTTTAAATTTGGTAAATTCTTAAAGGTCTTTAAAATGCCGTTTTAGTTTAAATGGTTATAAAATATACAGGGGGTTGTATTTTAACAAGGCCATTTTATTATTGCATTCCTGACGATAGCTATATTTGCGAAACTATGACAAATTAAATATATCAAATGTTGTATTTTTTACGGCTATAAGAAGTTCTTTCAATGAATGATAAAATATACAGCGTGTTTCATTTAAAAATTTGTATTTAACTTTACAACTTTAAAATGTAAGTCAATGGAAAAAATATAGGTACACCACTGAACTCGGCGTAAAAACCCTAAAACTTTTCTATTTACAATTTTTTCTATCTCTAATATAAAGCAAGTTACAAGTGCCTGGCAAAATTGACAAAATTTAAAAAACACTCTGTATCTCCAAAACGAATAAAGTTAGCATTATATACTTTACCATTAAATTTGTTTTAAAAATTGAAATCGAGATTGCGCAATCAGATTCGTTCTATCTCTTTTAGTTTTCGCTACACCCTGCAAGTCAACGAAAAGGCCACCCTGTACATATTTACAATAGCTGCGGCTGCAAGAAAGTAAATATTATTTTAATTTAAAATAAATCTTTAAAGACACTATACATTTGTCGCATCGTTTTTGCAAGTTTTGTTTACGTCGCTTGAGTCAGGCAAATGCAAGTCAATTCGTTTCTCCGTTCCTATGTTTCTACTACGGTGGATCTATCTGTATAACTTTTTATCGTTAGGGAAAGGGCTATGAATTTTTAAATATGTTAAAAAATATACTGTTATTATTTCGGCTTGTAAAAATCGTTTGGATCGTATCGGATTATATATTTTTCGTTATCCTTGAATTATATTCCTTAAAACAAAAGAAAAAAAACACGCTCGAGAATGTCAATATTACGTTTTTTACATTTTTGTAGTCTTTCGCTTTTTTACATCACTCTTAAATTGTCAGATTAGTAGAATATACACTGTTTAGCATGTAAAATTTCGAATGGATATATTTTTGTTTTTTACGATCCGCCCTGTATACGGCGCTCATATTTGTTGGAAGTACTTAAACGGGTAGAAGGTATCCTCTGGTATATTAATCTGCCGCGCTATAGTTATAAATCTCTTAATTTCCTTTTGGTTAAAAAACGGAGGATGTTTTATTCAGAATTGTAAATATTAAGATGCATTAAAACCTGTTATTTTACCATTTCACGTGTATGTTTTTTAATCTATTGTTAGTGGATGTTTACCATACAAAATTTCCACTCTGCTAAATAGAGGGAAATTCAATTTTTCGCTTTACGAGCATCCTAATTAAGTTATAGAGTAAGCGATTGTCCATATATGCGGTTCACAAAATTTCGCATTTTAGTTAATTCACTGCACTTTATTTATTGAAATTTCAATTAAGCATTACAAGATAATTTCTATTTAGGTTTAATATGGCCTATTTGTTACATTGAAAAAAAACCTTTTTAAAAGTCAATTTTTTATGTCCGGTCAATATATTTAAATTGTAAAATTAAAACATCAGATATAAAAATTAACATAAATATATCAAGCCTTCCGTTGAGCGCCAAAAATGTAAAGTTGCAATGTTATAAAAAGTCACGAAAACAGTTTTTGTTTCTCTCTGAACCACACATAAAAACATGGAATTTTTTAAAATGAAAAACATTTTATTATATTTTCATTAAACTGTCCACGAATGGAATTTACAAGAGGACAAATGGACCATAAATTTAATTTTGCGAAAAAAGTCATTCTTCATAAAAATGTTTGCTTGTAAAGAAAAATAGGACTTACAAAGAAAAAGTGTTGACTTTGTATACACGTGTATATTCGCAAAAACATAAAAACTTGTTTTTGTTTTCAGTAGTAAACTAGCATTATTTTTCATTTTTAGGCAAAATGTCATTAGGAAAATTTATTTAAAATAATGTTTGTAATCCATGAAAACAATAATACAAAATTTATTGAACCGCATAATTTGGCGAACACACCTTAATCACATTGGTTTACAGCTAAAAAATTGTGTTGTGTAGGAATTTGGAAAAAGCGGGTATTTAAAAAACAAATTATGAGAGTGTTTCAGGTCAATCTATACTAATATTATAAAGAGGTAAAGTTTGTCACTTTGTTTGTTTTGTTGCTCTTAATCTTCGGAAATACTCCACCGATCATAAGAATTATTTCACGATCAGAAAGCTACACCAATTAGCAGTGTTATAGTCTTTATTTTATTATGAATAAACAAAAAGTTCAGTTAAAAATAATGACATATCCATGTCAAGTCAGCTGGGCTCTAGCAGCTGCTTCTATATGAAGCAAGCTATGTAGCCCTTTATTCCAAACAAATTTATTTTATTGTAAATTGTATAAAATTGTTGTTTTTTTTTGTTGGAATAAAAAATAATTTATTATTATTATTCTCCAAAAGATCCAACACGACGTATCCCATAGCTCCGACCCCATAGGGCGTCGTGCGGAAGGCCATCCATATCGAAGACCACTCCTCGCGTCCGCTCGGTCAGTGATCTTCGGCCAAATTCATTTGCCTCAATAGATGAAGGGATCCAAGGACAACAGATTTCTGCATCTTCCTCACCAGTTGTTCGGGTGTATTTTCTCATGCTGGAATGTACCTCATTTCCCTTAATATGTTATTCTTCATGCTTCTCAAAACGCCCATTATCAGGACAACCAAAGCGGCATCAGCTGTTCGATGCAACGAATCAGGTTAGGAGGAACCTTGAGATCTTTAAGCAGGTGCAATATTAATTCATGCGATGTTGTGTCAAAAGCTTTTTTGTAATCAATCCATGTCATACTGAGGTTGCGTTTGTATTGGATTGAGTCTTGTGTGATGCATCTATCGATTAAGAGATTTTCCTTGCAACCATTAATTCCTCTTTTTCCTCCTCGCTGCTTTCCTATATCAGAGAGAATAGGATCTATTGCACTCAGTATTCTAGAATACAAAATTCTAGTAAAAGCCTTGTAGCTGGTATTGAGGCAGGTGATCGGTCTGTAGTACTTTTTGGTATTAATATAGTCCGGCCTTCTACAAACCATTCAGGAATTGGTGTGTCTTCATTAAGCCACGAATCAAAATTTCTGGCCAAATGCGGATGGGTTCTGGGGAATTTCTTTCACCAGAAGTTAATAATGCCATCCGGACCCGGTGCAGAATAATTCCTTGCACCATCTAGGGCTCTTTTCACCTCCTCCGTCGTGATTGGTGGACTTTCGTGCTGGTTAAGTTCCTTGTCGGCACAATAGGCACTAGAGTTGTTTAAAGCAGGAGTGTCCCGTCGTAACGGCTTCGAGTCCTCGTAGACATCGTTCCAGAACTGTTCCACAACATTTTCTTGTAGCGGATTTCCAACCGTCGGTGCTGGGTCTGCGAGAAAGCTAGAGGGTTTAGTCACAAATGTTTGTATCTTTTAGCCCTCTAGCCTTTTTCTTTAAGCTGTTGTTAATAACACCCAACGATCGTATGCGGTCTAGGCAACGCTATTTGATGATCTGAAGCGTGATTCTGTTAAGTGTATGGTGTTTTTGGCGTAGCTTTAAAGCTATTTTTTGATCTTTGCCGTAAAAGGTCTGTTGGTTAATATATGATCCAATACACTTTGAATGCGCGATGCCTCTTGCCGCGTTAGATCTATTTTTTTAGCAATTTGCTGAATTCTGCGTTCGGTCTTCCGAAGTGCCTGGTGAAAGCTATGTGAGCGGTTGTTAGAACAAGTTGTTTCGCAGCTTTATAAACAGCGTTGTTAAGTGCCAAAATATCCGTTTGTTCTAAAGTAAGTCCCGAAGAGCGTTGTTTGCTTGTGCGATATCTTGGGATTTTATGTGAGACTTGATGTTGATGTTAGTAAGCCTCTCTGTTAGTTCGTTGTTGGCGTTTTCGGGGAAAATCTCAATTACCATATTTTCCGCAGGCTGGTTTTGTTCCAGATCCTGATTATCCAGGTCCTGAGGTGGCTCCTGTTGTCTTGGTGTTCTGACATATCCAGATCGGTTAAGATAGGCTACATAGTCTCTCAAACGTTTTTGGGAGTGATGACTTAGTTCTGGGTGTTTAGCACACCATGTGACGTGCATCCGTGCCATGTAGCCCCTAATGGTGGGTTCGCTGAGGGAATATGCATCCATCAGATCATCCCTAAGTTCGTCCGTCCACGTGAGGCGTCTATGTCCATTGCCAAGGTCGTTTAAGGGCGCCCTGCACCCTTATCCGAACAGGGTGGATTGGAGCTTGGGAGCTTGCTCATCATTGTTTATAGGGACAATGCGAGATATCCGCGACTCTGCGGGATGTCACCCCACAGAGCAGCGGCAGTTACCGGTATTACATAGGCTACCGGACCGATTTAAGGCTTCTCGTAGGTTGCTGTTGGTACCCGCAACCCCTTCAAGCTCGCTGGCAGTACCGTCTTGCTTGGATTGTTCGTGTTCGGTAGCACCAAGAACAATGCTAGGCATTGTCCTGATGGCCAGACTTATTTATTTATATATATTATTATTATTATTATTATTATTATTATTATTATTATTATTATATATAATATGGCTCTGAACGAATTCCATAGCTAACCGGTGCAATGGTTCAGTCGTAGAATGCTCGCCTGCGCGGGCGTGCCGAGTTCGATTCCCACCAATGCAGAATATTTTTAATATAAAAATAGTGTGAGAGGTCGGCTAGTTTATTAGAAAAATTTAAAATAATTTATTTAGGATAACTCTAAAATCAGTTTCATCAAATTTTTTATAAAGCCATTCAAAATAATATTCCTAATAAATTTTCTAAATGATATTTTGCTTAAAAATGAAAACTAAAGGTAGTACTTTTGGAGAAAAATCATATGTCATATCATCTTTAATATCATAAAATTTTAAAATATTTTTACTTTATATTATGGTCTCATTTATGTGCGTGTTTTAAAATGCACAAAAGTATGTTTATAGTTTGGAACTATTAATGATAACTCATGAAACACTCATTATTTTCGAGTATTTAAAAACGTTTTTTCTTACTTTACTGAAATTAACGCGTGAACCTAAAGCATAATCTACGTTCTATTATAGATTATTTTTTATTAGAAAACTAACTATTATTGCTTTAAAATCATTATTATCATTCTCCCATGACAATATCATTGGTTTAGTAATAATATTTTTATAATTTTAATTTGATGTTAATATTTGCAAATATTTGACTCTGTGCTGTATATATAATAATATTGTCTAAAATTCCTAAAAGCCAAACACATTTACCAATCTCCGATATTTCAAAACGTCTTAGCCCTACAACGACACGTGATCACTATTCGGCTGGCCTTCTAGAAGTTCAGTATTCATATTCAATGGTAGAAACCGCTAATGTCGTCGACGCTACTTTAACTGTTGTAAAAAGCATTTCCGATTGCTATTAAAGCGAAGTACTACTTTTACCTTATTTTAATTGCGTAATTCGGCATGGATATACATGTGCATACTGTGTAGATAAGGAGTGTGATGTTGTGAAGAGTCATTTAAAGAGCACTGTTTTGATCTCTCAACCCCTATTACATATTTATAAGGGTGATTATGGCTCAGTACGGTGGTTATGTGTCACCTTACCTGCTGTTTGTTTTAATTTGTACATAAAATAAAAAAATCCCTGTTCCCGCATCCCGCGTTGGTTTGGGCGTATCTTTAATCTACCCTAACAATTAATTTATTATGCAAAAACACTAAGATCACCTGTACTTTTTAGTGACTTTGGGTTTTCTTTTTTACAGAAGCGGTCAAAATTTCATTTCAAGGTAAGGACCAGGTGCAGGAGCTGCATTTGTCGGAGAACTCTACAGACAAAGCTATCGGACAGGCATGCCAAGACTGGCTTAAACTGTCCAAAACAGCGATACCAGGTAATGCCAAAACGTGAAAGACTATTATAATGTTTGGATTCTAGAATTTTTTAAGTTTCAACTGTTTTTTTCATGGTTCTATACAGTTTTTGTTGTGTTTTTATTAACTTTTATTTATTAGAGTGCAGTGTTAAAAGTGTTACCAGTTGCGTCCTTTTGATTTGAGAATTTGTTATTTTATTTATTTTATTTTTTTAGATTTAGTAAGCCTAAACGAATTTATTACCTTATACATATACGTATATTATACATACAATATAAACGTTTTTCGTATACGTCAATATTTGATTTATTTCATATGGCTTTTTTAACGTAAAATTTATTCTAAATATAAACGTATAAAATTCTAAGACTTTTTAACGTGTGTTTAGTAAACGTTACATGGTTATTTTTAACTAAACAAAATACCTAAAAAAATAAAAAAAAATCATTTTTACTTGCCTAATCCAAATAAATCATAAAAACTGCAAATAAATTTGTCCGCGTGCACGTTTTTTAGAAATATTTATTAAGGTGCGGCTAAAGACGGCCCTGGACTTAATAAATATACTAAAGTCGAGGACAAATTAACCACTTTATTCTAAAAATAAAACTGCCAGTTGTCAACAAAAACGGACGAGGGATATTCAGGATATTTATGTATTTTTTATATTTTTAGATATAAACTTAAGCACTTAAATTTTGTGCACAGCATTTTGTAATACCCTGTAAAGTAAATATTTAATTTTCTGCAGTTCTATTTATACCTCCAAAGCAAAGCACCTTTAATATTTAATAAATATTTTAATTTCTTTCAAAGAAAACATTTTAATAGAATACAAATCAATTTAAATAAAAATAAAAATAAATATTATTATAATCCCATAAACAAGTTGCTGATTCTCCCATTGTTAGAAATTACAATGATGCCCCTATACTTTAAATTTTATCAAATAAGATATTAAACTTCCGAAGCACTCTCCAACTTTCCGCAAATATACTTTCAGGTAAGAATTCAAAATTATTTCTTGCCAAATCCACTTTTAAAACTTTTAAATTTTGCAGTTAAATTTATTAAATGGCTTAGCTGCAAAGTTAGTGAAAACCAAATCTTTTATAAGCTGAATGATTTGGTGGATTTTTACTTTAAGAAACTTACTTTAGAATGAGGTTAACTTTTTGATTAATAAATTTTACATTTGTTAGAATGGCAATTCTGCCATTCGACGGAAAAACACTGTATGTATATCTTATAAGCCCATTCACATACGGTGTCATACCATTGGATGGCAGTATTTGGGGTTATAATAATTTTAATTTTTGTATTGAAATGTTTTTAAGGGGAGATACCTGTAAATGTGTATGTAAAATTTTTATTGATTTTCATGATTTTTTTTAAGTTAAAGTGTCATTACATATTTTTAAAAATTGGCATGTAGTTTAGTCAAATATTAAAATATTATGGGATTTTCTTCCATTTTAATAATTCAAAATGGCGGCTCTACAATAGATTTTTTGAAAGGTCGGAGAGAGACTTCTTAATTGGCGGACACACTAGCATCGATTCTAGTAATTTAAAAATCAAAAACTATTTTATTTGTGTTTATTTATGTTATAATTTGCCAGTGAACCTAAAACAAAGAAAAAAAAATCCGTGAAATACAATGCTTAAAAAATAAAATTTCTCTTTGGCTCAATTTTTTCATCGTTTTTGCTTTAAAACATTTTTGTGGGAATTTTATAGGTTCACATAGAAAGTACTGTTGTTTAAAAGAAGTTTGCAAAATTTCAGGAAGATCGGTTAATAACTTATTAAGTTATCGTGCCCGCCAATTTCAAAATAAAGTTTTAAGAAAAACGCGTTTAAAGATTTGGGTTGAATGGGTACATTAGAATTCATTGATTATAGATTACCGACTCTGTAATATAATAAAAATTATGTTCTAAAATTTTGGTGACTATTCTAACATATTATGATTTTTTTACATCTTAACATCTTACAGGTACCTTCCCATAACTATCTAATGAAGGTTTAAAATATACAAAGTGTCATGATGAAAATACTTTAATATCGCAGTTTGGGTGAAAAATACTGCTTTCTATATGATTTTTATCATATATTCAGTCACTGCTGTACGCCACCTACCTGGATTTGGCAAAACTACTCATCCGAATTCTGCAAACCCGCAGACTGATGGGCGGCCAGTTTCCTCATGGTTGGCATAACAGTATGTTGCATACTTAACGTTTGCCATGCACAACTAGATGGCGCACTTTTACTTACCACCTTAAACCTCTCGATGCCATGGCTGGTTGTTTTTAAATTTCTTGGTGAGATGGCACCGGTTGTCTATATTTGTTAGTTCTGGGAATTAGAAAGGATATTTATAGTCAATGACAAGTCTTAACGAAGACGAAACACGTGTCGCCTTCTGGATCGGGCCCGGGGTATTACATTTTCTTTTGGAGACTCCGTAATTTTTAAACAACCAACCATGGTAGCCGAGTTCTTACAGCTTATTATTTATTAATTAATTTTTACTGTCATTAATGAGCCATATGCCCAAATAACTTTACCTTTTAATGATGTACTTTAATATATTAAAATCCCAAGATCCAAACGTTAAATTAAAATTAAATATATTTTTTTTTTATATAACGGACCCCTACCAATTGCTAAAATATTTGCTCCTAAAATGTCTCTGTAAAAGATAGTCAAATTACATACCCACCAATGTCAGCAATCTTTTTAAATCCTTTATTTTAATTTTATGAATAATAAATATTTACAGCTTTCTTATTTCCACAATAAAAATCATATTATTTACAGGTAAAAAATACATTAAACCTATTACAAGTTATTCGTACACGCACTAAAAGTTTAATTACAAACAATTCCGCACCAAACATTGAGTTGCAGTGACTTCAATCAGCTGACTGTCATTTCCCGTGCTATGTTCGATGTTGCCATGTTGTAAAAGCCCAATACATTTTAACTTATCGTAATCTGGACGTTTTGATAACTACAGCTATTGTTTAACATACTATTATGTTATTTCGAGGTTTTTATTTGTTTTTTTAGCGGGTGGTATTTAATTAATGTGTAATACTGTGTTGAAAAAAAGAACTAAATAACATGTTTGACAAGTAAGGAAGACAAAAAAATACAAGAACTCTTTAACAGTTTTGTATAGGATGTTTAACAACTTTAAGTTCTTGGAACTTTTGTGGTAAATCCATGCAATTTTTATCTATATGATTTTATAAAATAAAGTTTATGCTGCAAAGTGTTTACTAATTTAAATCATGGTGTAAAAATAATGTCAAACAACGAACGTGTTTCTTTGTGTTTAGAAACGAATAAAGGACATTTATTCTAAAGGTAGGTAGTACTTTTTAAATTAATTTTCTGTTGCATTTCTATAAAATCCGAAAAATAAACCAATTTTTTTTTTTAGTCTTTGGCCAAACCACGAAGGCTTAAAGCCTAAATACTAACGTACCGTGGGTGTCTTAAGCAAGGTAAAATGGAGTTTGTTGACACGGGACTTAAATACTTGAAGATTTGGGGGAAGGAAAGACCTCCGCGGGCAGCAGCTTCCACATTCTAGAAAGTTTGGGGATAAAAGAACGAACAAAGTGGGAAGTTCTGGGCTTGTCCAGTTGGACCGTATAGGGATGCATACGCGTGGAACCACGAGTTTCTCTGTTGGGAACCGTAAGTGGAGGAACTATACTGGACAATTCTTCAGAGCAGAAGCCATGGAAGTACCTATAAAAAGCGATAAATCCCCACAGCTCGACGATGGGCAAGAGAAGGAAGCCTTTCTGTAAAGGCAGGATCATTAATAAGACGAACAGCTCTTCTTTGAAAAGAATCAATAATGCTTTGTGTTTGAGGGACGCCATAACTCAGATATGGGAACAATATTCCAAGGGAGGTCGGACTCGGACCACATATAAAGTGTATAAATTAGAAGCGGAAAAATACTTTTTGGCTCGAAAGAGAAATCCAAGCTTTTTGAAGCTGCCGTGGAGTGGCTATAGATACAATGTGTCTATGCCAGTTAAGGTTACTTTCAAATGTGACGCCAACAAGATTAAAGGTGTCTTTGCTCTGTAAAACTTGGCCGCTTATAAATAGAGGATGAGCATTTGATGACTCTTTTCGCGACAAGGAATATGATTGTGTTTTGGATGCATTAAAAGGGACGACATTTTTGGACTTGTAGAAACTTCTTGTGAGCCTGAACTTTTAAAATTCTAGCTTTATCACAAGATTTGGACAACCAGGGTTTGTTATTGGATTATTTGGGGTTCTTGATGGTGTGCGGAATATAGGTTTCAATGCCCAATTGAATTGATTCATTTAGTTGATGGCAAATTTGAGAAGGATCACGAGAAGAAAAGCAGACGGTATTCCAGGGGTAAGTGGCGAAGAAGTCCCTTAGGCCATCCCAGTCGGCTGAGTTGTAGTGCCATACGGTACGTGGTGGCATGTATTCATTTACCTCGGGATGTGCAGGGTAAGATATAGTAACTAAGCCATGATCTGAGCGACCTACGGGTGCTGTGACAGATGTTTCATAGAGTTCGGGGTTGGTAGTAAGAAAGAGATCTAGGGATTTGAACTATGATTTGGGTTTCTAGGAAAGTAGGTGGGTTTCATAATAAGGTTGGTAAAGAGAGTTACTCATTGCGAAGATTTCAGCTGCTCTGCCTTGGGGGTCAGTTTTTGAAGAGCCCAGCCAATCCTTATTTTGGACATTAAAGGCGCCAAGCACGATTACTTCAGCCGATGGAAACTGAAAAATTATGCTATCGATCTTTGTTGAAAGAAAGTCAAAGAATTCGACATAGGAATTATTAGATGGGGACCGGTACAAACAGCAGATAAATTTAGTTGAAGACCTAAGGGAAAGTTTGAGCCAAAGGATATCAGGCCTACCCGATTCAAGATTGAAAACTCGAGCACAAGCCAGATCGTTGCGGACGTAAGCACATACGCCTTCATGTGGGCGGAAAGACGAAATAAGTTCGTAGCCTGGGAAGATAAGGTGGCTGGTTGAAGATTTAGAACTTATTTGTGTTTCCGTTAGAAACAGTATGTGAGGCTTGGATGACTGAAGGTGATGGTGAACGGAGTTTATATTGGTGTTAAGCCCACATATGTTTGCAAAAGAAATTAAACTTCTCGATGAAGGCCTCCCGGATGCACCCCTTGCCCGGAGATCCAAATGGAGGGTATTTTAACTCCGGAATATTTTACTTTCGAGTGTGTCGGCATCATTTGTACATAATTTGGGGGGTTTAAAAGGAAAAAAAAGAAAGAGAAGGAAGAAGGAAAAGTGACTCACACACCCGGAACCCGAAACGTCCGTTAAGACTTCACGAGTTCTCTAAAGGCTGAGTGGGGTGGTACTTCCTCAGGCGAGGAAAGCTCCTCTACCACCTAGCAAGCAACCTATATAAGTTGAATGAGCTACAGATCAAACTTTGTTTGTTAAACTTTTTAAATGTAAACAACAAATTTATTTTAAAACAATAACCAGGTTATTTTACCTTTACTACTGTTATTTAAAAGTTTTAAACGTATAAAATGATGTTTGGCAACATCGCAGGTAAAATGTAAGTTTTAAACAGCTCTTTAATAAATATCCTGAATATTGAAGGCTAATCCAAGCAGGGAAGTTGCAGACGTGTTTCAATAAATTTAAATTATTTTAATAACACCCTGTTTATTAATATCAGTTAGTATTCATGGCTAGAATAGCAGTTAATTAATATGATTTTTTTTAATATTAGCTAACGTCACCTCTAAATAAAAAGATTTTGATACATTAACAAAAATTGCCTTAGCTTTTTAAATACCTCAGTTTCGTGTCCCTTCTCTGACTCTCTCCTTACTGAATATTTACGAGCCTCTACTGATGAATCGTAATTAAAACAACCTGAAAAGTAAAAATAACTGGTAATCTAAATATAACTTTTTTAGCAATGTGGAAGTCTTCAATCATAATTATTTAAATATTAGGACACACTGATCAAAATTTACAATTTCTATTTTGACTAAGTATTTATTTAAAACTTTATGTTTACTATAATATAATAATAATGGTGCTGATGTATCCCACATGGCAAAATTCTTAATAAATTATTTTTTAATAACACTTAAGTTTTAAAATCGTATATATACGTACAAAAATAATGTTTCTGTTTGTTCCTAAGCCCAAAATTGTCAATGTTAAGTTAAAAATTGTAGATTGGAAGTGCCAAAATAATAAAAAGTAAAGAATGTAATGCTGGGCATATGGTGAGCTAACTCCTTAAGGCCACTCACGAAGGTAAAGTGAGAAATAAATCCAAAGTAATAAAAGAATAAAATAAAAAAAAATATGAAAATAACTATTTGCAGTATGTAGATAATAAAACAAATTAAATATTGAAAACATTTGAAAAGACTGACATTATTGATGTTCTCTATTTTTTTGAAATGCAATGTTTGTTTGTTTAGTTGCAGTCATATTTTATTACTACGATGGCCACTCTTTTGATACAGTCGCGTTTTGTTTTTCTAGCTCTACTAAAATCCATGTAAGACAGCTTTGGGGGCCAAATAAATTTGGGGCGAGCGTAGTGCACCGGTAACGTACCAGCTTCTCACCGCAGCGATCCAAATATGAATCTCGGAACCGGACATTGGCATTTAATCGCTCGCCACCTGGCAAATCACTGTGTAGTATTCTGCCTACCCCAGGTAGTAGTTATTTAGAAAAAAATAACGTCCGTGGTGGCACTAGCGCGTTGTATAAAAGGTGTTGTGAAATGCTTCAGTGCTTGGATAACGTTGACGGAACAGCGTGGAAAAGGATGTTAAATATCTAATAACCCGACACCCATGGTACACTGATACTTAGGCATAAAGCCTTCGTGGAGTGTCAAACAGAAAAATACATTTGAAAAACTTAAAATACAGGCTTTTATACAAGTGTTAAGAGAAGGCGAATTGTAAGAAATATTAGAACTATACATGTTACAAATGCGAAGAAAATAAACACATTTATATGTACGCTAAAATAGGCAGGGGCGCATTAAGCCGGTTTTGACGGACAGAGAGATAAAAAATTATACAAAGCCTTTGAGGTTGCCGACTTTCACCGTTTTCTGCGTATTAAAGGTTTCATTTGACTCCATATATCAATAATTATACCTTAAACAATATGAAACGCCGGAGTTCGTAAACAACTTTTTATTTAATAGACCTATCGTATACAAAACTAAATTCTTAAATTTACTACTAATTCTTCTGACGTTTCTTTTTATCAAAGTCAAAAACTATATATATTTGTCAAAGTCAAATATAATGTCTATCCTCCGAAAATCGGAATTTAATCGTCATTATCGGACCTTTTTAGTATATTTTGAACATCCTCCCCGGCCGGCTCAATTTCTAACGGATAAAGTAACTGGATGGGTCTTCTAAGGGTAGTTCCATTACTCATTCGAATTTGACAGGCTCTTACTCGTCCATCTCTTCCAATGTAAACTTCTTCTATCCTTACAAGTTTCCACTGCTGACGCGGTACTCTTTCATCATATAATAAAGCAACATCTCCTAACTTAAAGGCTTTTTGCTGATATTTTATCCAATATTTCATGGCATCTTTTAACTCGATAACAGATATTCGCCCTTTTCTTTTTATCTTATTTTTAAAGTTATATATGAATCTTTTAATATAAGCAGTAACTCTTAAAATCTTTTTAAGGCTGATATAATTTCCTATTGGAAATAGAGGTTCATTCTTACATATCTGGATTTCAGTTACATTTAATAATGAAGAACATATACTTGTATCTATTGAGTCACAATTATTTTCTTTCGGCCATTCTGTTTCGTTTTCCACCAACCACTTGGGACCACGTTTCCATAACTCAAATTCCAAAAACGCGTTGACTTTAATACCTCTCGTTAAAAGATCTGCTGGATTGTCGGTTTCTGAACAGTGCCGCCATTCTCCCTTGGTAATGGATTGTATCTCAGTTACTCGGTTATAAATATATGGCTTCCATCTTGAAGGGTTTCCACGAATCCATGCTAAAGATATTTTGGAATCAGTCCAGAGATAGATTTTCTTCGGTTGTACTTTTAAATTCTTAAGTATGTAGTTTTCAGTCAGTCTAGCTGCACCAAGTGCTGCAGTAAGCTCTAATTTCGGTACTGTCAGCGTTGAATTTTTTAAAGGTGCAATTCTATTTTTGGAAAGTACGAAATGGCTTGTTTCACATTTTAAATATGCTACAGCGCCATAGGCTTCAATTACACATCTTGGAAATGACGCTTCCATTAATAGTGGAAGCTCTAAACTCCATTTTATCCAAATACCATATAGTTTCGTCGTTAATGGAGCATCCCAATCAAGTTTTTCTTTCCAAATCTGTTGAATAAGAATTTTTGCCCTCACGGTATATGGACCTAAATATCCCAGGGGATCATAAATTTTAGACATACAGCTTAAAACATTACGCTTAGTAACCAGTTTATTAGATAAATCTGACAATGCCGTCTTTAGATCAATTGGCAGTTCATCTGTGTTTCCACACCATTGAATACCCAAAACTTTCTTCATTACAATATTTTTATTATTTTTCTCTTCAGTCATAATATTTCTTAAAGATTGGTTGTTGCTGTACCATTTCCTTAAATTCATAGCAGCTCTGGACATAATATTTCGCGAATCGGTGTAAATACGTTTAGCGTCCTCTATTTTATCACATGCCAGTACTAGGTCATCGACATAGAATGACTGACGTAATATGTTGCAGATATCTTTATCTTCTTTAGGTTGGCAGGAAAGATGTTTGTTTAAAGTCGCAGCTAACATAAACGGACTACAGGTCACGCCAAAGGTCACTCTTTTCATTCTGAACTCGACAATGTCTGGCAAATCGGTGTCACTTGAAAGCGGTTCTGCAAACCATAAAAATCTGTGACAATCCCGTTCACTCTCGGCTAACATCACTTGCAAAAAGCTTTTTCAATATCTGCAATAAGTCCTACTTTTCCGATTCTGAAGTTCAATAAAACGCGAAGCAACTCGGGTACCAAATTTTCACCAGAGTCTAGCATATCATTTAAAGAAAGTAGCCCACACGCATGCGCACTAGCGTCAAATACGATCCTAAGTTTCGTAGTGTCTTTTCTTCGCGGTATACTGGCCGATGTGGCATATAGTAGGCGCGCTTGCTAATATCCTGTGGAGCCCGCTCCGCACAGCCGTTTTAAAATAATCTTGCATTGCGTTATCGTATTCCAAGAGTTTTGAATTATTAGTTAATTTACTTATCAACGATTTTAGTCGAGACTTGGCACCATAGTAATTTGAGTCCAGTTCGTTATTTTCGTTAATCCATGGAAGATTTACTTCGTACCGTTCACCGTTAAACCTTATTTTGTCTTTAATATATAGAGAAGTAGATTTATTTTTCGTTTCCGTATCGTCCGCGATTCCTATAGTGTCCATATCCCAAAACCGTTGCACATCTAAATCTTTAACACAGTAAAGTCCATCCGAGTTTAGTGTCCAACGCGGTTAACAAATTAGTCAGTTTTTTACTTTTGCCCGTTACTATTTTCCAGTAGTTGTCCGCTCCAATTAATAAAGAAATGCCGTCGAAATCACGTTGATCAATTCCAGTATCAGCCAGTGAAAAGTTCACAACAAAATTATTAATAACTGCATCATTTACTGATGGAGGTTTAAAAGAATCGAAACATATCTCTGGAACTTCCAACGCTGTCATTTTTATTAAATTGTCATCATATTTTGATCTAACATTAAAGCTTACGCGTCGAAACTGTCTTGAAGGCTTCATATTAGCAGCTCCAAAGGGCATTATAGATACATTGTGCATCCCTATCACTTCCATATTTAATTTCCTAGCTACTGATTCCTTAATAAATGTTGTTTGACTGCCGCTATCCAAAATCAGTCGTATAAAAGCTTGATGGTTGTCGTTATTCGTTACAAAGGCAGTTGCGGTCTGCAAATACACATTACTTAGGTTTTCATTAGCGAATAAGCTTGTAGATCTAGAGGTCCCGTTATTTTCGTTTGCATCGCTCATTGTTATTACCAGAGGTCAAATTGTTTTGTGATTTATCTTGTCTATTTACATAATTTGGATCACAAAGAGAAGTTGCATGTCTTTTTTACATTTATCGCATTTTAAATTTACAGTTTTACAAAATCGTGAAGTATGGTTAGATTTTGTACAGCGAAAACAACAATTATTTGACCTTAAAATATTCTTTTTTTGCTGCAAACTCATAGTTGATCTACAGTTTATTGTTTTATGTTTTCCCGAACAAAAAAGGCATTTTTCTTCAACTGGTGTTAACAAACCCGCCGCGGTAAAAGAACTATTTCTGTCTCTTTTACTGTCTGTATTCCTCGACTTTTCATTGTTGGGCACTACATTTTGAGCTTGTTCTACAGACTCTATCTCTACTTTTAAAAAACTAAGAAGCTTGGCAATCTGGTCATTGTAAGATATTTCGGAATCGTTAGATTGTTCACTTAGTACGGAGCTCGTGTCTAAAACGTCCGCCGTTTTTGTTAGAATATATTTATTAAACTCGATACGCATAAAATACGGTAAGCTTTTTAATATTACTGATTTAAGCATCATACCGTATTGGTTTGGAGATATTTTCAATGACTGTAGTGATCTTGTAATCGTTATAGTTGTATTATACAACTTTCTGAGTGCAGAAATATCACCTCTATTTTTTACAGGCTGTAAAGCTAGCAACTTTTGTATATACGTATCGACAAGTTTTTCTGTATTTCCAAATTCATTTTTTAGCAATTCAATGGCGTCTTGATAACATGCTTCATTTGGCGTTAATCCTTGAATAGAAAAAGCAGCTTTTCCCGTTAATAATGTTTTTAAATAACTAAATTTCGCATTATTATCCAGTTCGTTATTGTTATGAATAGCTGAACTGTACTGTTCCCAAAACATAGCCCACTGATGCAAATCGCCGTTGAATTTTAGCAGTTCAAGTTTAGGTAATCTTACCGACATTTTAGATTTATTTTCCTCAGTCTGCTGTGGTACTTTTGGTATTTGTTCTTTGACTTCCATATTATTTTGGATTACTTCATCCAATTCAGCCATTATTTTTACAGCACTATCGTTATAATCCAAAATAGATATCCATTCCATACTTAAGGTATCTTCGTCACAATTGACCAATGTTTTCATGTATCGTTCGTTAGCTTCATTAAGTTTGTTATGGGATTCTTTTATGCGTGATTGTTGCACTTTTACATTTTGAATGTCTACAGGATCACTACTTAAAAGTACTTCAGCGGCTTTGATAAGTTTCGTTAATTGCGTTCGGCACGCTGCCCGGTATGTTTTTTCCATCGTTCTTTCTGTAAAAGTTCGTTACAACCCGTTACACTTTACGTTTAAAAAAGTCACTAAGAATCAGTTTATACTCTTCGTTTACCGTTACATAAAATAGGTCTATAATTGCAAAAGGTTCCCGGGTTTCGGCACCATATCAATAATTATACGTTAAACAATATGAAACGCCGGAGTTCGTAAACAACCTTTTATTTTTAATAGACCTATCGTATACAAAACTAAATTCTTAAATTTACTACTAATTCTTCTGACGTTTCTTTTTATCAAAGTCAAAAACTATATATGTTTGTCAAAGTCAAATATAATGTCTATCCTCTAAAGTCAGATTTAATCGTCACTATGGACCTTTTTCCAATATATTTTGAAATCGGAATTTAATCGTCATTATCGGACCTTTTTAATATATTTTGAACATCATACACTTCGATAGCGTTGGTCCGTCGCCCGTAATTCCGTCTTTCGCTAATATGAAAAGGCAGTAAGGAATTCCATTGGTTTGAAGCAAATATACTTTCTAAGTTATGATATGATTTCTCTTTCTACTACTATATCTTAGTCGTAGTCGTTGTCGTACCTTAGTACACAATGGAATTATTTTAGCAATTTAATTTAATAACATTAAATAATTTTAGCAACCTAATTCTATTATTTTTAATTTGGAACTAAAATATCGACCCTGCATGGCAAGGCCTCATGTTTACATTTATGTTTAATTCCCTGTTAACCAATAGATGTACAGAATTCGTGATACGACGCGTTAATTACTGTTTATAATTTTCGCATATGTTTCTTGGATAAAGTATAAGTTTAAAATAACAAAACATTAATATATTTATAGGTATAAATATATTAATTTTATAATTAATAATATACAAAATTTCAAAAATAATTTTTTTCGTAATGTCAATGTGATACATTAGATTAGTGATTATGAATTCATTTTTTCTTAAGTTTGCAACAAATAAGAACATTTTAATTGTTATTAAAATTTTTCAAATAAAAATAATGCCGACCTTAACGACAATAACATTTTGTTTATACTTTTAGCATATGTTTTTGGATAAAGTATAAGTTTAAAATAACAAAACATTAATATATTTATAGGTATAAATATGAATTTTTAAATTTTTTAAAATAAAATCTTTTTTGTAATGTTAATGTGATACATCAGATTAGTGATTATGAATTTATTTTTTGCTGCTCACATAGGTTTGCAACAAATAAAAATATTTTTATTGTTATTAAAATATTTCGGATGAAAATATAAATTATGCCGACCTTAACGAATTTTTTTTATTACACAAGTATAATTTACATTTATTAACTTATTCTGATCTGTTGTGTATAAAAATGTAGTTACATTTTCTTGCAGTCAAGTTGGCTGTGAGCGATACATTCAATACTAAAAATTTTAAGAGCGAAGCTAAAATTAGCGATCCTACAAAATTTACTAAATTATTAGTATATGTAAAATAGAATTCAATAAAAAAATAATGATATTAATGATAATTTAGAATCTACCCTAAATTAATATCTTCAAAAGTGCTATACTTTTAGCACAAAACGTCTTCATACAGTGATTCATGCACCATATACTTTTTGGCGGCATTTTGACACTACTTGACAATGTAATTTTTAAACATTATGAAAAGATAAGGGTACAGGTAAAAAAATAACAGAGAGAAAGAAAGGAGCTAAAAATAAATTAAACTTTAACTTCCCGTATCTTAAAAAAAGCAATTTAGAAAATATGTTTATTTAGATTTTTTTATAAGAAAATATTTCCTATTGACTGTCCAAATTTGTCACGAACAACCTGGTCCACCCTGTATAATTTATTATAGGGAATTTTTTTTTTTTTAATTTTTAACATCCCGTTGTTCCAAACATGTTTATATAAAGTTATATTCCTATTTTTCCTTGTAAAATCACAGTCGGCAGATTTACTACACACCCTGTGTAAATTGTAAAATGACGTTAAAAGTTGTAATGTAAAGGTAGGAATCCACGATAAAAGTTTTTTTAACGTGGATGCCTACCTTAAAGGTTTAAAAAGAAAAAGTTTATTTAAATAAAAGCATTTTAAAGATCTTTTTCCTTTAATTTGTTTAAATTGCATATTAAATTAAAAAACTAAAAAGTAAAATTTTGCAATTTTTAAATAATTGTAACTGAACGATTTGCAGTTTTATTATCAAATGTAAAATATTGAGTTACCTACCACGGTTTTAGGTTAAAATCAGTTATATTATTTGTGTGCTTTCTTTAGGATCAAATATCTCGACTGAAACATCAAAGAAGTACAACTGTTATATATTTAAAGTCTTCATTTCAAATTTTAATCACAACGTACACGTGTACGAAACATAGAACAAAATTGTTTCAATTTCATGTTCTTTGAACTGCATCAAGTTGAAAGAAAATTGTGAAGGCTTTATTTAAAGAATCAATGTAATTTTTACCTGTTTTATTCTAAATTTAACAAGAGCCTACATTTACGTAAAAGAGATAGAAAAAGTAGATTTGTCAACATAGGTCCGAAATAACGTGGTAGTGTTGAGAAAGTGACAGTTTCAGAAAAAAATAGAAATGTTCAACTAATTACAGAATCCCCGATTATTTTGTTTACTTTTGTGCTTGCCAGGTATTTTCGTTTATATTGCTAATTTAAAGGATAGCATTGGGTTAATTTATAGTCCTAATTAAGTTTTTTCATTTATAAACAGACGATTTTGTGAAAATTGCGTTAATCCGCAGTGCCGGATTTACGCAATTTTTGTTCACATAAGGACTGAGCAATACAGTCGGCGGCTTGGCTTGGGGATATTGAAGCTCATGATACAGTGAATACGAGGTACAGTGGCGGCGCAAGGGGTGGGCGCCGTTGGGCGAGCGCACAACCTAAATTGTTTTTGCCCAACCTGCTAATTCAACACAAAAAGTCATGTTTAAAAAATTATTTCATTTTTAAAAATCATTATGTTATAATCATATTCAAGTAATCCGTATCATGTTATTCTTGAATAAATGATCCATGGTCGCAATATTAAAAATTACCACTTTGTTGTGCTATGTCATTGGAAACGAATTTTAGTGTAAAATTTAAGTCATTATATATAATAAAACTAAGTTGATAAAATGTGCGTGCCAATAAAACTTGAAAAGGAGTCCCGATACGATAAAGGGACTTATATAGTGTGATAGCCCTTTATCCCCCTCGAACAACAAAGGTTCCGTTTTACCCTAAAGGGCGTATTTTTAAAGATATAAGGACCCTTCAACTTGGAAATTAAGTGTAGTGGCGCCATCTATTGTCGAGTATTTGAACTTCATTCAGAACAACGTTTATTTGGGTCTCATATCAAATCCCGAGCAAAGCCGGGAATCATAGCTAGTATAAAATAAATAAAACATCATAATAAAATGTCTGAAAAATTTCAAATTTTTTCATTGCAATCATGTGTACCTTTAATGACCAAATGTATATCATTTATTAACAAAATAAAACATTATGTACATCACTAAAGGTGGTATAAGTAAGTAAGATATTCTTTTGGTTTACACAGCCTACAAAGCAAACAATTTTTTCGAAAACCGTTTGTTTTATCACAAAAATGCAAAAAACCAAAAATTTTGATTTTTCTGTGGCCATTATGCTGGTGTAGCTTAACTTTTAAAAAATTGATCTTTCACATATAATTTTGGTCATCAACAGGCTTTACTCCATTAATACTCCCCTCTGCTAAAAGAATATTTAATAAATCAACTTTTCTCAGTGTTAAATTTGATTTTTATCTTTTTAAGACATGCAATAACTACAATTTTTTAACTAATATGAATGTGCAAATTTGCGTGTGATTTATGGGAAAATGTATAGCCGTAAAATCTTTCTTTTTGACGTAACAACATTAACAAATACTAATTTAAATAATAATAACATCTAAACCACCAAATTTTGGTAAATTAAGTATTTTTAAAACTTTTTATTTGTTTCTTGGGTTTTCGGGACCTTACTCGTCCATAAGTAAAATGACCCCAAAAACAAAAATATGGTATTCGATGTATTTTTAAAAATCCATATCAAATCTTAAACTTTGTTTGCTTTTAAGCTTAATGCTAAACATATTTTAAAAATATATAATTTCACAAACAAAGATCGTACATATAAAAATAATATTTTTTTCTAAAATACAAACCTTGTACATTTTCTTAAACTAATTGTAGTTAACCTTTGAACCTGAGAAGAAAAAATCAAATAACAAGGCACTTTTCTACATTATAAAAAGGTCCACATATAAAGCTGCATATTTCTATATTGGCAAAGCAAAAAAAAAGAAAACGAGTTGTCTTGTTATTATCTGGTTATCTATGAGTAAAAATGCGGATATACTAAGTTTTTATGAAAATATTGATTTTGGCATTTTTATCCACATATCGACGCATTGTATAGTAGTAACAGTTTAAAAATGTAAATTCGGTGCTCTTTGATAAGAAAAAAAATCACAAAAAGTTTAAAGCAAATAAATCGGCATGCTTATCTTCGCGGCCGCCTTTGCTATCTTTCTTTTATGATATGCCGGTTGATGCAGCTGGTCATCGCACTATGGGATAGAAATTATTTTTTTGGTCAAAATTCTGAAACTTACCAATCTAACTTAAAATGAGGTGCTTTTACTGGAAAAATATTATAAATTATTACAAATGCTTTTGGGAAACTTAAAACTTATTATATGTTATTATAAATTTACACCCCCTTAACATTATTATTTTTTATTGTACCAAATAAACTAAAATGTCAGCTTGTTTGGTTAATTCGGTAGTATTCTAATCAGTTATCCGATGATTATTATCTCATATGATATACAGGGTACGGCAATAGGTATGATTTTTTAAATGGAATACCCTGAATATTATATCACCACCAAAAAAATATTTTAAAATGCTTTAAAAAATACTACATTTGATGTGTCTATCTCAATTAGTTTCGGAATTATAACCATTCAAATCTAAAAAATAATTTTAAATTATTCTTAGAAGCGTAATAGAGATACCTCTTCCCAACTTTTTTATTTTTTAACGTATAAAATAAATAAAAACACTGTTTTGTTGGGTAGATTCTGTAGAATCCATATCTTTCATCAGAATGCTTTTATCTTTTAGGATATACAGTGTAGGACAAAACATATTAAATTTTATAATGGAAAACCTTGTAAATTATAAATAAATCTTGTATCTGTCCTTACACTCAGAAGTAGCAAAAAGTAGAAAGGCAATTGTAAGTACAAAAACTGATAAAGAAAAAGGTAAAAAAATCTTTGACAAAAGTAGCGAGACTTCCTGAGACTGCATCGGAAACACAACAATAGCTCTTATTATTTAAACTCTTTTACTTTTCTTAGTAAACAAGGCTAATAATAAACTAATTAGATTAAATGTTGGATATTTATATTTACTTAAAATACATTTTCAAGTTTCTTAGTACCGCAATAGAAGTCGTCATATCCTTTTATAATTTTGCGTACATGTAGTTTGGAGTATCTACTTTGTAATACACAGCATGAGCCATTAAAATTTCAAAGTTGCTTTTTGGCCAAAATAATGGATTTTTATCCCATAGTGTATCGTCGCGTCGCTGTAAAGGATAGCGGCGCCTTTGTAATAAATAGTCCGATTGCAGGCGGCCTTTTTTATGTTTTTTGTATTAGTTTCAAAGGGTACCGAATTTGCGTTTTTAAAATGTTCTTACTATACGTCGTTTTAAGGGCTTGGCGAATGATTTAGAGCTTGATAGTTTTTGGCAAAAATTTATTTTTATTATTATAGTAATAAAATGTAGTACATTTAGCAACAATTTAATGTCCTAAATAAAATAAATATAATCAGTTATATCAGTTGTCCCTTGTCCCATGAGTACAATAGATAAAAATATTATTTTTAGTAATAATTATAACAAAACTAAATAAAAGTGTTGATAAAATTACATTAAGTAATCGGTAGTATGCTATATTATTATGCTGTTATATAAAACAGAGGTATATGATAAACTGAGCTTGGGGAAAACCTGTTTAACCGGAGAATTGAGGACACAATAGGAAACAATTAGGTCAATATTTTTACTTGATTATTTTTATTTAATATTATTGTAGAAGGGCGAAAATAATAAACACTCATCCATTGTTAATTTTTTTTTTATTATTGATACATTCGTAGTGGGGCAAACGTTTGACACATTACCCATGATGCAACACAGGATTAGAATACCTGTTCTTTATAATATCTTATTGTGTTGTAAACAGTTTTTTACGTTTCACTTTACTTTTTGGAAGTTTTATGACATTAAAACTAGTTAAAGTATAAAATAATGTTTTTTAAAGTGCTTGTGAAGTGGTTTATTACATATGTTTTGTTTATGCTAATAATAATAATAAGTTTAAATTAAAGTAGTTAACTTCAAAAATACTATATCCCTATATTAACTGTAATCTTATTCTAAAAACTTATTTCTTTAAAATCTCCCTGGTATTTAAAAAATTACAGCAAGCATTGCAAGCATTCTAGGCTTAAAATATTGCGGGGACAAACTCACATCGCTACGTCATTGCGAAGAGCGAACCAATTTAAAACAGCTGTTAATTCAACCTTGTATTCTGTTACAAGAGGACAAATTGACCAAAAATTAATACGAAATTTTAAAAAAACTGGTTACATGGTTATACAGGGCGAGTTATAAATAAAAGTATAAAAAATGCCCAGGAGCTAACTACTTTTGTTTTTAAAAATAGGGCAAATTGTATAAGTAAATGCTGTAGAAAGTTAAATTTTAATTTAAAATTTTAAGTAAATGCATGAGAGTTTTAAAAAACATAATTTTAAATTTTTTTATTACGCATTACAACTTAAATAGTAGGAATAGTAAATAATTTTTAAAAATTCGCTGCCTTAAGCTAAAGTATCTTAAAAACTATTAATGCATAATGTAAAAATTAACAATAGTATATATCTGTTTACTTTAATTCTTTAACTTTATATTTGAACATAAAATTTAATTCCTTACAACATTTACTTATACAGATCTGTCATTTTTAAAAGAAGGGTACTTCACTCTTGGTCATTTTTATTTTTATAGTTAGCCCTGTATTTATCAGTTTTGGACCATGCGACCCGTTTTCCCAAAAGGACATTTAAAAATTCCAAAATTTTTGGTCTATTTATCCTCTTGTAACACCTATCCTGGAACACACTGTATAAAATATGTTACGTATTTTTAAGCTACACTGTAAAGGTATACTGTTTATTACTATTTTCGGTAATAAAAAAATACTATTCTTTGTTAGTAATCCCTTTATTATCAAACTAATTTTCTTCCGGCTCTTTTTTACTATCACCTAATCCGTCATTATTTGGCTTTTTCTTCGCAAATATTTTTGGCGGTTTACCACGTCTTATCTGCTGCCAGTTTTGACATTTTATGGTTCAATTTCCGGAGATTTTATAAAATGATCCAGTCACTCGTTTTAAAGCTAAAGCAGCCGTCGCAAGAACATAAAGTCTATAGCCAGTTTCCTTTAAAAACCTTATTGGTAACAAAATTGGTAATTTTTAGGGTTTTAAATTTTGTTTTTATTTAATTATTTAGCAGCATTCAAATAATACTCTATTGCCATGTAGTCAATTTTTTTTTTAATTACTATTATTTTTGGTGTAAACGCTAATATATTTTTTAAATGATTAAATTTTAGGAATACCGGGTGCTTCGGCACTGTGTCGGGCTTCTATGCCGTCCAAAATATGGAGGGATTTCGTATAAAGTGGTATTTGAATTAAAGATAAAACTCTATTTAAAAAAAATATTTTGTTATATACAGGTATTGTAATGTTCATGGGCTCCTGTTGAAAAATTCATAATAGGCTTGGGCAGATATTTTGTAATAAATTTTTATATTTTTAAATATTCTTTATCTGCTGGCTGTTATACTTAGTTTTTTCGAAGTCTGGGCACTATTCATAATGGCCGGTCTATATTCGTAATGCCCGACTCAATTAGGCAATGTGATTAAAAGAGCATGATTAATCACTTTTCCCGGCCATTATGAATAATGACCACCCTATCTTGGGCAAAGTAATAAAATAGGTAAACTGTAGTGTTTTATACTAACCAATACAAACCAGAACTATGCCAGCTCATGTTGCCGTATTGGCAATTTCAGTGACACAGCCCTGCAAACAGAGAACTATTTATTACTGCCCGGTCCAAGTGATACATTCAAGCTATCTCAAACACTGACTTATTACATAGACCACGGGCCGTTGGGCATTATTAATAATGGCTCGTCAAAGTAATAACTGAATCATTTTGCCCATCGCTCTGCCATTATTAATAATGCCCAGTCCCTATCAATAATGCCCAGTTTATCACGATGCCCGTAACATGTATGTGGAAAGTCAAAGAAATTATTTCCTAGTAGGAATTACGTTGCACGTTGCCAAAAAAGAGCTTCTGACGAAAAAAGTGTAAAAATATTATTTTTGTTAAGATTTGTTAACGCGGGAAGTGTATCATATAAGAGAAAAACAAACCCAAAATTTTTCAATAAAATACAGTGACGAAAGACTGTAAAGACCTCTAAAAGTGATTATATTTTTCCAAAATTTTTAAAATTCCTAGTAATTGTAATTACCTTATTATTTTTCTTTTTTAAAAAGGGTGATTTTTTTTTATATGTCAACATAAATCCCAAATCAGGACAGATAGAAATTTTAAGTCTATTATAAAAATTGTTTATTTGCTACAGCTCTGTTAGACTAAATAATAATGTACTTAATATTTTATTTGAAAAACTAAGAAAAAAACGATTAAAGTTTTGACTATTGTAAGGACATTTTTGAGCACCATGTACATTGAAAGTAGTCTAAACTTATGGAAAGGTATCTTTTGGCTCTCTACAATTAAATTTAATACTTTTTTGGATACAGTAACCTTTTCATCGACATGGAGATTTTTTTTATGTATCAATGTTTTTTTTAATTTTTCTAAAAACCTACAAATTTATTAGTCCAATATTGTGCACATATATAGACAAACATAAAGCAGACCCAAATATGCAAATATATTCTGGGTGTTCCATTTAAAAACATTGATTAAATTCTGGTTGAGTATATTTGAGTAGCCTGTATAAAAAAAATAGAGGGTGTTTTATTTAAAATAACAATGTTGCCTAATATTTTACAATTTGTGTTTGTGCCAATTAAATGGCACAATCAAATGACAAAGAGATGATAAAAAACTTCTAAGGTCTAAGGTTTTCTACAAAAACTTTTTCTTGATAACTTTATTTGCAATCAAAAAGGGGCAAAATATAGACGCTAACCTGTATTAAAAAGTACCAACTTTGTAAAATGCACCAACGACAATGGAGTCTAGTGCAAGTTTCATTTGCATAAAAATAAGTAATGTGTGTTTTCGTTTACATTCATCTGACTATTCTTTGCATGACACAGCAACATTGATGCTTCACAGTATGTGAAAGGAACTCTATTCCTGTAGGACGTTTTTTGTCATATTATCAAGTCTAGTTCAAGCAGAAATCCACTATTTGCAGCGTTTAGGAGCGGTATTTGCTTTTAGTCGAAGTCATTGCCTATGACCGATCGGTCTTTTTAAAGTCTATCAAAATGTCGATTATTAGATAGTTGTAAAATAAAAATAAAAAAAGAATAATTATTTTTTTACTGAATAAGACTATGCTTTTTAATTTTAATATAGCAATTAATAATTTATTCTCTTTAAATTTAGGTAAATTTTGATAACTTATTTATAGGCTATTATTTTAAACACCGACAAAATGCAATTAAAAATTACTTTAAAAATACAATTTTGTTAATATAAAAAAATAGTAAAAAATTAAGTTTGAACGTTAGTTTATTAAATTTTATAATTATAAACTTTATAGGACAATTTTAAATACACTATTTTAACTTAATCTTATTACAACAAGAATAATACACAATACACTAATGTATAAACTTAAATTTTCTGGATATGTAATCGCAGAAAAAAATTTAAGTAAATAAAAATGCATAGTTGGAAGTTATTTTTAAATTCTAAACATCTTTTTCATAACAATTTTGGTTATTATTAAAGATACAGGTACGTTACCCAAGCAAAAATTACGTTTTTGTCCAAACCTCGTAGGTGACTGATACAATTTAATATCTGATGGTTGCCTTTTGAGTTTTGGACCATGCAGAACTTTTTATAAAGAATAACTTTTTTCGAAAAATTAATAATAAAAAGTTTTCCATATGACGCCAACTTATGTAGAACCACTGTACTTATAATAAATTAAAAACATTTATATTTTTGGTGGTTGACAATGTTGTAGCATCAATAATACTACCATGTTAAATTTCCAATCTGCAACCGATTTCAAGTGATAACTAAAACTACTCTGAAAAAACTACATACATTACAAATTTAAATACCTGTTTTTATGGTATTTTTTAAATTATAATTGTACTATAGTTCTTATCCCCTTATATATTATTTTTAATTAATTATTATTTTAAATTGAAGTAAAAAAACAAGTCGAACAATTTTATATAATATGCCTTTAATTTAATAATTTAAAATTATCCAATTTTACCCTTTGAAAATTTGAATCAAACTGTTCAAAGAAAAGACAAAACTCAAAGAAGTATTTCTCACTTTGTAATTTAAAGGTAATTAAAGGAAATACTCTGTAACCAAAGAAACATATTTTTTATTTTTGCCTTTAATTTGGCTTAAAATTCTAACTTGATAGACAAATTATAGGAATAAAAGAATGTCTAGTAATATAAAATTACATGTTTATAATTTAAAATGTAAAAAGTCAAATTCTAATTTCAAGAATATTTTTTACATAACAATATAGTCGGAACCGAATATAACGCGACCTTCATCCATCTGTTTACCAGATAAAGTATTTGATACTAAACAAAGTTCTCGACATATCGAAACAATATGGTTTAGGCCATATTGCATTGAAAAAAATAACCTTAAAATTTTTGACACACCCTGTATACTGGCAATTTTGTTTTTTTACTCTACATGAAGGTACTACTATATCAGTAAATTTTGTTTTTCAATTTTATAAATAAAGCCATAGGATTTTTTAAAATTGTGAGAAATTATTACAATTTTTTGGTACACACATTCATCCTGTATAATTTAAAAAATAGAAATTGACATTATACAGAATTTGTCAAAAATTCCGAGGAAATTTTTTAAATTAAAATATACCCTTGACCATAATTTTTTAGGCAGCTCTGTGGCGATACCTTTGTTTAAATACTAAATTTCATATAAAATAATTTTTATTCGGTTAACAATGGGTAAAAGATGCTTCCTATTTAAATCTCGTAATAATATCATAAATAGCCACAAATAAATTAATAGCTAAGTACATTTTATGTTTTATAAATATACACGTCGTGCTAGCTTAATATTTTCAATTAAGTTTTATTGTATTAGTAGCAGGTAGGGATAAGAGAAAGCATAAATCCAAAACACGCCGACGGACAGTGCCTCAATATGTGGACAAAAATGCCAAAATTAATATTTTCATAGTAACTTAAAAGGCCTGCATTTTACTCACAGAAAACCAGATAATAACAAAACAACCTGTTTCCTTTATTTGTATTTTACTAATATAGAAATATGTAGTGTTAATGTTAGTAGAGGAGCCCACGATGCTAAATGGGAATTTACTCGAGCGTCAAAACGCCCAGTTGGGTTGCAAAGATTAGATGATAAAAAAGAAAAATATGTTTTTATCGGTGGGAAGGCGGCTATAGATTTTAAAATATATCAAAAAAATATTGGTATTATTTCAAATCGTTCGAATCGTATCGAATTATATATTTTGCTTTATCATTTCATTATGTTCTTCCAAATACAAAAAATCGCCGCGTTCAAAACTGTCAAGATGACTTTTTTGTAGCCCTCTGTTTCTTTTACGTCGCTCTTAAATTGTCAGATTGGTGGAATATTACTGTTTAGCATGTAGTTAACTCACTCTATCTTAATCTGACACACTCGACAATTTCTGATGGATATATTTTTGTTTTTGAGTAGCCCTGTATACGGGGCTTATATTTGATGAAAGTAATTATCCGGGTACAAAGTATCCTCCGTTATATTACTCTGCCGCGCTATAGTAAATCCCGAAATTCCTTCTTAAGGTACGCGCACATACGTCGGCATCAAACGGACGGTACGGATCGGAAAAATAATTTTGGTAAAATTAAATGACACACACGCACATGCGAGTCATGGGTAAACCATAGGTAAATAATAAAAGTTAGCGCCTTTTTACCCATGGTATAAAACCACTGGGTTAAAACCCATTGGTAGGAATCGGCTTAAATTCTTGTCAAATAACGCAATTTCTGACCTGTATCGTACATATGAAACGGTAATGGCCGGATTTTAATTCAAGTTGCTATATTCTCGAGGGATATTTTTATATGTACCCACGATTTTTATTTACAATATTATATATTTTTTAAATCTCTCTTGCAATATGCTTAAAAGCAGAGAGTTTTAATATTTTCAAGAACACATAAAAACGTAAATTTTTGTTTTTGTGGGGCTCATTTTACTTGTGGAAGAGTAAGTAAATATTTTTTCTATTATTAATTTGCTACTATCGGCCACTCTCTATGAAATTTAATTTTTAGTTACGAGAGGTCCCGAACACAAGAAACATTAGAAAGATTTAAAAAACACCCAATTTACTAAAATTTGTTAGTTTGGATGTTATTGGTATTTACCTTAGTATGTGTAAATGTTTGTAAAATTGTTACATAATTGTAAATAAATAAAATAAAAAGTAATTTTTAAAAGAAAAACATGATTATGTTTACTGAGTGGTTTAGGAATATGCAATCTAAAGGATTTTTTTTTCTCGAAAACTAAGCAAAAACGAAAAGTATTGGGAAACAAAAAAGTTGTATCTTTATTTGCCTACTGTAAAGGAAATACAAGAATTGTATTGTCAGTGTGTAACGAAGTTACTAATTTTTAATTTTATTTTTAGTTATTATATTCATTTTCTTAAGTCCGTTATTTTTCATAGAAATTGACCGGTTCTTTTTGTAAAATATAAAGTAGATCTCGGAGATTATGTTTGCATTATTAAATCCGGTACGCGAACCCGAACCGAAATAACTAATTAGGGAAAACAAAATAACCGTACTGCCGAATCTCGCATCGGAGATTCCCGCGATACCCCGTGAAACTTGCAGTCCCACTGCCGTAAAGCCTCCGATGACGCGTCGAGAGTGGGGAGATCGTATACTTAAGCCGCTACGCGCGGTACCATCGACAGAATCAGTATCAGTGAGTGATCAGTGCAGTGTGACTTGTGAGACAGTGCGTCGTCGACGTTTAGTGCAGTGCAGTGAAAAATCAACGTGGGATCAGTGTAAGTAGTCTACTGCGAACTCTTATGACATTTTCTATATTTTTCTGCGACTTTCCCTGATTCCCTGAGATACGAAAGAAAATCGTACGTACAAGTACCGGCCAATTTCTTATTAGAAAAAGCCGGGAAAGTACAAAACCATGGGCAAATCCACCGTCCCCAAGGATTCTAACCTAGAACGCGACGCCAAACGTCAACGCAGAGAGCGTGATTCTGCTTTGGAGGCCGAAAACCTCCAACAAAAGCAGATGATCGCCTCCCTGCAGGTCACCATAAACACACTCGAGACAACAATAACCTCCCTAAAATCCGCTATGGATAAAATGTCAGAGGAAATCAAGTCCCTCCACAACAAACCACCCCACAACTCCCCAGGACGCTCTGACTTCCCGGAGCTCCCTAAAAGACACAACAAAGACGCCATGGATACCACCCCTCCCTTAAGCATCCCAAACAACCCCTTCAAAAACGCCAGCCCACATCTAAAACAACATATTGACAATGTGTTAACCCCAAATCAAAATCAAGGCACCCCTACCACCCCCTTAACCCCCAAACAACCCCAACTACCCAAAAAGACCCTCACAGTCGTTCCAGTCGTTTTGAGGGAAACTAAAGACTGGAACAAAATCTCCAAAGCCCTATCAAATAACAAAATCCAATACACACAGGCCAAAACAGTCCCTCTGGGCATTCAAGTCACCCCGGCTACTGCGGACGACCACAGAGCCATGACAAAATTTTTCAAAAGCCATAAACTAGAATACCACACCTATCTTCTCCCTGAAGAACGTGACCTCAACATTGTTATTAGAGGTATTGACACGTCAATTCCTC
Source organism: Listronotus bonariensis (assembly GCA_014170235.1). Taxonomy (NCBI): domain Eukaryota; kingdom Metazoa; phylum Arthropoda; class Insecta; order Coleoptera; family Curculionidae; genus Listronotus; species Listronotus bonariensis. The sequence goes on along the minus strand of JACEGR010000480.1, from coordinate 89,904 downwards.
TTGACGATGTAAAAGAGGACCTCGAAACCCAAGGGATTACGATCCTTGAAATACAGCAATTTAAACACAAAGACCAGCGCCCCATGCCAGTAATAAAAATCCGTGTCCCCAAGACAGACAAAGCCATTTATAACATTTCAAAAGTGTGCCACCTTAATGTAAAAATCGAGGCACAAAATCCTAAAAGACAAATTTCACAATGCCATAACTGCCAACAGTTTGGGCATTCCAGCTCGAACTGCCATGCAGCCCCAAAATGCGTGAAGTGCAAAGAACACCACCATTATAAAAACTGCCAAAAACCAAAGGAGCAGCCACCAGTCTGCGTAAATTGTGGGGGTCCTCACCCAGCAAATTACGGGGGCTGTGCTGCCAGACCAAAAGCCCGCAGCTACGCTGCCGCCACCACTAAAAACACCCCCAAAGCCCCATCAAATAGCCCTCAGCAAAGTGCTGAAACCGCCCAGCCCCCGCAGATCCCTGCACAAATCCAGCAGTACATGCATCTTATGATGCAAAACTTTCAAAACATGCTAACTACAATGTTAGCAGCAAACCTCGCCCCCGCTGCAAATGCAGCAAAATAAAAACCCTAATTCCCTCTTCATAATCTTCGTGGAATGCAAATTCTGTCTATCCTAAAAGACAGAACTTGCAGATTTCATGAAAACAAATGATGTAGACATCCTACTGCTGCAGGAAACCTTTCTTAGGCCACACAAAAACTTCAATATCCCCAATTACATAACCTATCGTAACGATAGAGTTGACGCTGCCGGGGAGGCACGGCCATTCTTATAAAAAGAAATATTAATCATCAAATCTTGCCTCTACCGCCTCTTATGGCGTTCGAAGCAACAATTATTCAAGTTCTGACCAAAGACGGCCCTCTAAACATCATTTCCGCATACAGACGTCATGCAAACAACCTCATTCAAGCAGACCTAGAAGCCCTTTTTAACCTTAATACGCCCACACTTCTAGCAGGTGACTTAAACTGTCACGTGCAAGAATGGGGCGCCAGACAAAATAATCAAGCAGGCCGCATACTAATGGATTTCTTGCTAAACAACCAAGTAAATCCGCACATTCCAAATGAACCAACACACTTTTCCATTCATGCAGCAAATATTTTAGATATTGCACTCTCCAGCAATATACAACACGACATCCAGCTGCAAGTGCTAGACCGTTTAGGCTCAGACCACAGCATCTTGGCAATTACCATTCAAAACTACCCAATTCAGACCCCAAGTAACAGAAAAGTTACAAATTGGAGCAATTTCAAGTTATTTTTAGAACAAAATACCCCTGACCCACCCGAAATAAACACCCCCGAAGTCCTAAACCAGCAAGTTGAAGCTCTAACCAGCCTAGTTCAAAACGCACTTGCAGTTAACACCCAAACAGTCCCAAATAAGCCCTACAATTCTCTGGCACTTCCTCCCGAAATAAAAGCCCTCCAAAGGCAAAGAAACAGGCTAAGAAGGCAAGCAAAATTGACCCTTGACCCCAACTTAAACCGTGAAGCCAACAGGCTTACAAATGTCATCAAAACTCGCATCGACGAGTGGAGAAACGAGTCTTGGGCCGAATTTCTCCAAACCCTGACACCCCAAGACAATTCCCTCTTCAGAATCTGCCAATACTTCAAAACAAGAGGCACCCCCCATACCCGTACTTCAAACCCCTGACGGAGACGCTTTCACTAGTGAGGCGAAGGCGGAAGCTTTCGCAAACTCACTGTCAGAGCAATTTTCGTTAAATATTTCACCGCAAGACGATCAAAATTTCGATCGCGGCATCAACATACATGCAAATCAAATCAAAAATTTACCCCTAGCAGACCAAGCTGAAATACCGCAGACCACCCCCGAGGCAGTGAAAAACATCATTCACTTCCTAGATAACCGTAAAGCCCCAGGTCTAGACGACATCCCCAACGAAGCATTAAAAAATTTTCCCGACAAAACCCTCGACTTCCTTGCCAAAATCATAAATGCTACGATGTCACTACGCTATTTTCCCACTTCCTGGAAAAAGACGAAAATTATACTCATCGCCAAACCAGGCAAAGATCTCACAATCCCGGCTAATTGGCGGCCAATCAGTCTATTACCCAACATGTCCAAAGTTGCGGAAAAAACAATATACTCGTACATTGTAGACACCGCAACAGAAAGGCGCGTCATCCCAGACGAGCAATTTGGGTTTAGGCCCGAACATTCAACCGAACATCAGCTCGCAAGGGTTTCTCAGCACTGCATCGATAGTCTAAACAGACGACACTCCACAGCCTTTGTTTGCCTAGACATCCAAAAGCATTTAATAAAGTTTGGCACAGCGCCCTACTTTATAAAATGCACATCCAGTTTCAACTTCCGTTGTGGATTACGCAACTCATAGGCAGCTTTCTTAATGAAAGAAGCTTTGTGACAAGCGTAAACAACACACACTCCGCACCTAGAGTCATGACAGCAGGTGTACCTCAAGGTGCAGTCCTAAGCCCCTCCTATACACCTTATTCACAGCCGACATTCCAAAAGTCGCAAACCCACACCTTGCATTGTATGCAGATGACACTTGCTTGTATAGCTCCGGCAAATGCGAACAAAGGATCGCCGCACACATGCAAAATCATCTTAACACCCTTCAAGCCTGGTTCCAAAAATGGAAAATTAAAGTCAACCCCGACAAAACCCAAGCGCTCTTCATTACGCGCAAAAGATCCCAAAACCCTGTAAATCTTGTCTTAAACAATACCTTGATAAACTGGCAAAACCAAGCAGTTTATCTGGGTTTACTATTTGACAACAAACTTTCTTGGCTCCCCCATATAAAACATAAAATCGCCACCTGCAATAAAAAGCTTGGTATGCTATACCAACTACTCTCCTACCGCAGCGAACTTTCACTTTCAAACAAATTACTAATTTACAAACAAATTATCCTCCCCACCCTGACTTATGGCATGATTGCCTGGTCGAAAGCTGCAAAAACATACTTTGATAAGGCCCAATCCTTCCAAAATAAAACACTTCGTCGTATTTGCAAAGCCCCTGGTACGTAAGAAACGTGGATATCCACACGGACTTACGTATAGACACTCTAAAACAACACCTACAGAAAAGATACGAAAGTTTCTTTTCAAAAACAGACATTCACACAAACCCACTCATACACGACATTTTTGATTACTTGCCTAATCAAAACAACACATACATAAATCTTAGAGACCCAATTCTCTAAGTAACAACATGCACACTTCCATACACACACAAACACCACAAAAAACACACTTTCCTATCCTTTTGCTTGCATTTTTAGTTCTCCTAAAATCTTCCAAAACCCAAGACCGAAATCCAGCGTCAAAAGACCAATTTCTTTTTTCAAGCCTGAATCCCCGTTCAAAAACCTTCTCGCAATCCCCGAGAAACACCAAACCGTTCAGTCCTCGGTCCGACCGCCCAGATATACTCTGCACCTAATTTCTAAGCCCCGCCCACTCCCACATCAGTCTGACTACGACCACGGCTAAAGCCAGAGCTCTGCAAAGATTGCTTTTTAGCGAAATTTGCAGTCTTCTAAACCCACTTCACAGGCCATCTAATCACCCCTTTAAACAGTCAGGTCAAAGGGGTTTTAGACCGTGCCGATTCGATCCCGCTAATCAAAATTGTGGATTTCGAAAAACCAGCCACCCTGTATATTTGAAACGTACATTTTCTTAATGGTGACGTCACGATCTATCGAAAAGGTCCTATTCATGTTCGCTCTATCTCGCATAATAAAAAAGTTTTGTAAATGACAGCTGTCAAAATTTGACATTTCGACTATAATGTCAAGAATGAAAAAGTGAATATTTTTCGATTTTACATAGGTTCACGTGGTTTTTTTTCGATTTTTTTAACTTTTTTTGTCACTTTCTCGCACGCTTTATGTATAGGACTAGGTTTGTATGTAATAAACACGACCTCAATATATGTATTCTCTTTGTTCTTTTAAAATTGTAAGTTTTATATGTGTTACTCCCTTATAGAACCTTGGAGAACCTTTCTCCACTGTCTAAAAGCTACCTCGCGGTATAGTGGACCCTTTACCACTTTAAATAACTAAGGGTGGCGCCCGAGATATTTCTACAAACGCGCCAAGAACGATAGTTTTCCGTAACCGCGGAAAAGTAACGTTACAAATTTGGCGCCCGAGCAGGGACTTCTTTTTCTAAATCGAGGGTTGCGCATGCGCGGAATAAAATTTTGAGATACACCGTTTTTCTGACTAATTTGGGGTCGTAGATTGCTAATTTGACAGTTTTATCTACGAAATCCGTTTATTTTGGGAAATACCGCCCAAATTTTAAATTGGACCGTAAATTTAGTTATTTTAGATAGAGGGAGTCCGAAAACCGATCTGCGCAGAAATCGTTATGCGCAGGCGTGAACTGAAAATCGACGAGACACCTCTTTTCCGAGTAATTTGGGGTCGCTCTCACCGAATTTAGAGGTTAGAACTTTCAAAACCATATATTTTGGCCGTTACCGTAAAATTTTTGCTTTTTAAATGTAATAATTTAATAATAATACATTTAAGATCTTAATTTGTCCGCTACACCGTCACCGTTATTTTTAAAATCCGTACTGCGCATGCGCAAGCTTAAAAATCGTCCCATACCTCATTTTCGACTAAACCGACCGGAGAGTCCAAATTGGTAGTAAAATTCTATTAGGTATCACCGTTTAGAAGATATCTGGTCTTGGTTTGTCTGTAGTAGTAAATAAATAGATTTGGTATTTTTTTGTTGATCATACTTTCAGAGACAAGATATATTGCTTTTGTCCATTTAATCTGACCATGACTGAACCAAAGGATGAGAAGGCCGAATTTCGTGTCTCGACGACGCTGCCACAAGGGACATCATCGATTCCACCTGCCTCACCTCTACCGCCAGTGCCACTGACAGCTGGTGGAGGAGACACCCGTGTAAGCCGGGTCTACCAACTGAGGAAAGGCGACTTGGTAATGGAGCTTATGAAGTTTGCCAATGCTGAGGCACCGTAGATGAGCTCCGAAACGACTAATTCAGTTCCTGAAAGTAGGAAGAAGCTCACCTCAACCCAGAAGCCAGCCGCCTAGTTTCCCACGGTCTCAGTGAGCGTCCGACCACCATACACCCTCGATCCGTCCAAGCGCCGACTCTATCTTTAGTCACCCAGACGACTACATGACCGTCACTATGGGATGTACGTCCAGCCTAAGTCGAAGGCAGACGCCCGTTCCCAGTCACCATTCCGTTCACCCAGCGCACTGACAGTCGCCGGACCATCCTTCACTACCACATGGTCCTTTGTCGGCCCACCAACAAGCTTCGTGCGGCCACCAGTGACGACGTAAGCATTCCTCCGAGTCATGTTTCGCCAGCACCAGCATCCACGCCGCCGCTGCTCCACACAAGGAGCACTCCGACCAACCGACAAACCGATAAAGATCCACAAGTGGAACGTCCACTTCAATGGGCAGGATGACAGTAACATTTCTGGAACGGCTGAAGGAGATTTTGCGAACTCTGTTGCCCGGTTGGACCACGTTACCCCATCTGCCCGAGATCTTGAATGGAGAAGCCGCCTTTGGTGGTTCGGTAACAACCGCCATACCTGGAAGACATGGAGGAGTTCGAGAATGCTTTCCATCTTCTATTTTCCCGGAAACTACGAAGTGGACCCTGAGGCCAAGATAAGTCGCCGTCTACAACGCCAAATGATGAGCCCGCTCTGCCTATATTACCGACTTGGTAGACGCTGATCCGCCGCCATGGAAACATCACACGGAACAAGAACTCCACTGGCTGTACCGCAACTTGCTACCGTCATACCGCCAATACATCCGAAGAAACGACTTCCAGGACCTAGTATCCTTTCCAAGATCGTCAAGGAATTCGAATTACTCAGCCAGGAATTACAGGAATCGACCCCACTTCGACGCCCAGACAACCGGACGGTCGTCCCACCACACAACGACGACAGGGATACTACAAGATACCCACCGTCGCGTTATACACTGCCGAGGATACAGTCCCCTGTCCGACTAACCCGGCCGAATCTGACACCAAGGAACACTAACCTACCGCTGGACCGACCCCGCACCGATACCCAAGCTACACGGAACCGACAGGAGGTCACGTGTTGGAGATGTGGACAGACAGGCCATCTCAATAGCCAGTGTCGATCTCCACCGAAGCTGTTTTGTTCTCGATGTAACAAAGAAGGCGTTATGTCTAGAGACTACCAATGCAGTTTGATTCCGTAGCCACAGGGGTACCCGACGGCCGACCACACGTAACCGTTAGTTTCCAAGACCGATTGTACACCGCCTTGATCGATACCGGAGCTGCTAGCTCCTACATGGGAGAACTTCTTACAGAACAATGCCGTTTATCAAAGACCCGGAAAGTAGCGCCGACCGTTGGCTATGCAAGTGTCGCAAATGGACAGTCCGCTAGAATTAAGGAAGCCTACCGGCTAAAACTGAAAGTTGGTTCAGAAACCGTCACAGAAATATTTGACTACCTACCTCAGCTGGCAGCAGAAATTCTAATCGGCATGGATATACTAAGTAAATATCCTTTCCGTATCGAATTGCAAAGCACTGATGTCTATCTGAACGACAGACTACTACCTAATTCGAACAACAGAGATCAAAGTAGTCGGCTGGAAGAAGTCTCTGCAAAGCACTGATGTCTATCTGAACGACAGACTACTACCTTATTCGAACAACAGAGATCAAAGTAGTCGGCTGGAAGAAGTCTCAACTAATGAACGACTAACCCTAACCGACGACGAAGGGGCCCGCCTCAAGAAATTTTTGGACAAGGAATTACCAGTTTTCGAAACTTTGAAAGGGACCACAGTGTTAATAGAGCACCGTATTCATTTGACCGACCCGGAACCGATAAAACAAAGATACCGCCCGCAAAATCCGAGAATGCAGGCGATTATTAATGAGGAGGTCGATAAAATGTTAGAGGATGGCATTATCGAACCATCAGACAGTCCGTGGAGCTCTCCTATTGTCATGGTACGCAAGAAAGATGGGTCATACAGATTTTGTGTGGACCTACAACGGGTTAATAAAATTACCCGCAAAGATGCGTATCCATTACCGTATATTAATGCGATTCTGGACAAGCTAGGGAAAGCCCGATACATATCTAGCATTGATCTTAAACAGGGGTACTGGCAAATTCCCCTTGCTTCGGAAAGTCGACCGATTACTGGTTTCACCGTACCATCAAGGGGACTATTTCAGTTTAAGGTTCTGCAAACCGACGCAAGCGACAATGGTTTGGCCGCTGCTCTGATACAGCACGACCAGGAAAGAGATCATGTCATTGCTTACGCCAGCCGCAGTTTAACGGCAACTGAGAAGAAATACTCCGTCACGGAAAAAGAATGTTTGGCCATAGTCTGGGGTATCGAGAAAATGCGCCCCTATCTAGAGGGATACCGTTTTACTGTCCTGAGCGATCACCAGTCCCTTCGCTGGCTACATTCTTTGAAGAGTCCTAGTGGACGCCTTGCTAGATGGAGCATCTTTTTGCAGCAATACGACTTCGAGATCCGTTATCGTAAGGGAGTTCTAAACCGAGTAGCTGACGCCCTGTCACGGGACCCGTGCCGAACGAGCTTCCCATTGAAGAGGCTGATCCGCTGAATACCGTTGAAACCAAAGAAAGTTGTCCATGGTACACGAAAAAGAAGTCCGAAGTGCAGCTTAATCCCGAAGCATATCCCGACTACTGTATCCGAGAAGGAAGACTACATCGTCACTTTTGGGACTCCGCTGATTTGACCGAACCCGAAATGACCGACCCATGGAAGTTATGTGTCCCTAAACCGACAAGAATGCGTGTGCTTGAGGAGAACCATGATGCACCAACCGCCGGTCATATGGGCATTGCCAAGACCACCGCCCGCATTGCTCTCCGTTATTATTGGCCCGGTATGTTCCGGAGACATTGCAAAATACGTCCATGAATGTAAGTCCTGCTAACAGTTTAAATCATCTCAGCAACAAGCTCCAGGCAAGATGCAACCGTCCAAGAATCAGAATCCTTGGGAAACTGTTAGCACCGATTTAGTTGGACCGCTGCCAAGGTCCTCAAAAGGTAACAGCTACTTGGCTGTCTTCCAAGACCGTTTTACGAAATGGATAGAATGCCGACCTATTAGAAAAGCCACCGCCAGAGCTGTCAGTCAAGCATTTCACGAGTTGATCCTGACGCGATTTGGCCGTCCCGACGTTGTAATTTCAGATAACGGCACCCAATTTACTGGACACGTCTTCAAGGAAATGTTGGAAGAGTTTGGCATTCAACATTGCTTGACTACGCCATACACTCCCCAGGCTAACCCTGTTGAACGAGCCAATAAAACACTGAAGACCATGATATCACAGTTCTGTGATCATGACCATAAGAAATGGGATGCCCACCTACCGGACCTAGTATTTGCTTATAACACGTCACAAAATGATTCAACTGGGTTTTCCCCGGATTTTCTAAATTTTGGTCGCGAGCTAAAACCGGCCAACTGCCCGCCGACAAAAGTGTCCGTCGTACTTTCAGAACGAGTGATGGGAGGAGAGTTCACTAGGATATTTAGACAAATGCCAGCCGAGCGAAGTTTTAAAAAATGCTAAAGCTCCACCGTTCACCGTACTAAAAACGAAGAGGATCGATCCTCTGCTGCCCACCATTGATGTCCGAACAGAAGTTCGATTGGAGTTCAATGTTGCCGACACGAGGTCAAGTATAATCCTTGTGGATGCCCGTATGCAGGAAGGTTACGAGAATGAGATGACTACCCAGCCTGCTTCCTGTGGCCGTATTCCAGAAGGAAGATGGTTGATTTTCTTATTATAGGTTTGATTAATATTTAATTATTTTTCTTTTTAGGTTGACTTTGTAATTACTTAGAATTGTATTTATAGGTAATATTCTGTGGGTTGGGATAAACTATTTATTTTGTTTCGAGTCGCGTACCGCGTAAAAAAAGTAAAGTTCTTTTCTTTTTTTTCCGTAAGCAGAAGGGGTGTGTAACGAAGTTACTAATTTTTAATTTTATTTTTAGTTATTATATTCATTTTTCTTAAGTCCGTTATTTTTCATAGAAATTGACCGGTTCTTTTTGTAAAATATAAAGTAGATCTCGGAGATAATGTTTGCATTATTAAATCCGGTACGCGAACCCGCGAAATAACTAATTAGGGAAAACAAAATAACCGTACTGCCGAATCTCGCATCGGAGATTCCCGCGATACCCCGTGAAACTTGCAGTCCCACTGCCGTAAAGCCTCCGATGACGCGTCGAGAGTGGGGAGATCGTATACTTAAGCCGCTACGCGCGGTACCATCGACAGAACCTCACGTTCTCGGAGACCGACTAGTCGACAGCAGAGCAGCGAACGGGACCAGCCAGAGACAGTAAGCATATTAACCTTTTTATTACAGGACGACTTGTTTTTGGTAGGTGCAGGGTGCGTGGAGAAACGACCAGGGTGGCAGAGTCTTTATACTGTTTGTCCGGTAGCAACGTGTAGTGGGCTCCCGGTTGATACCTGGTTCGGGTCTATGCTGGCGACTCACCCCATAGACCCTCTCGTCATTTTCGATACTAGTGTGTGCGCTCTCCCGGCTAGTATTCATTCATACTGTTCTCCGTCAATTGCTTTTGTTCGGTATCAACGTGTAGTGGGCTCCCGGTTGATACTCTGGTTCGGGTCTATGCTGGCGACTCACCCCATAGACCCTCTCGTCCTTTTCGATACTAGTGTGTGCGCTCTCCCGGCTAGTATCCATTCATACTTTTCTCCGTCAATTGCTTTTGTCCGGTATCAACGTGTAGTGGGCTCCCGGTTGATACCTGATTCGGGTCTATGCTGGCGACTCACCCCATAGACCCTCTCGTCTTTTTCGATACTAGTGTGTGCGCTCTCCCGGCTAGTATCCGTTCGTAGTATTCACGCACCTGACCATCGGAAAAAGCAAGAAGTCTGATAAACAGCTGTCATTATCTGTTAGGTCCTTGGTGTAATTTTCCTACCCGTTCCCCACTTTCCGTCGAGTAATAACCGATATATTTATGACTCCGCGACCAAATGATTAGGGGTTGTTTAGATTTGAAATAGGACATACGACGCACATTACCAGGTTGGGATTTATTTAGGTTTAGGAATTATATTTAAGAACTAGGTTTGTATGTAATAAACACGACCTCAATATATGTATTCTCTTTGTTCTTTTTAAAATTGTGAGTTTTATTTGTGTTACTCTTTATAGAACCTTGGAGAACCTTTCTCCACTGTCTAAAAGCTACCTCGCGGTATAGTGGACCCTTTACCACTTTAAATAACTAAGGGTGGCGCCCGAGATATTTCTACAAACGCGCCAAGAACGATAGTTTTCCGTAACCGCGGAAAAGTAACGTTACAAGTGGCGTAATTTTTTTGTCAGAAAAATTCATTAAGAGCCGCTCAAGATACCACTGAGCTTAAGAAATTTAATTCAGTTAAAGCCAAATTACCTTCTTAATGTTAAAAATAACAATACCAAATTATTGCATTAAAATTAAATGAGAGATAATTGTAAAAAACCGATTAAAAAAAAGTTTAACACTCTGTATGCAATTTTGAACCTACGTTTGTTTTTTTTTTTAAATGAAATTACCTTAAAACTAAGCTCTAAATTTTTACCGTAACCCTGTATATTTATCTAAATTGCATCCCATTTTTTATTTACCCTGTATTATAATATTCTTATATTGCTTTCTGCATATCCAGAACATGGTACTATACGCAGTTATGTATAAAAACAAAACTATTTTAGTGCAATAAGACCGAAACGATTTTTGTCCCGACATCCCCATCGCTCAAAGCAGTGCGACGGGGCGTCATGTGGTTCATCAATCAAAAAATGTAGTTTTAGTCTGTTCTGTATAAACAAATACAGAATAATACACTGAAGACGTAGAAGTTTCTGTTGATTTTTTAATTGGAAGTAGTTACAAAGTATCTAGACCAGAGAAAATTCCACACCACTGTTTTTTGACCAATCAAATGTGTAGTTTTGGTTGCATTACCATGACAACACAAGTATTTATCAGAAATATTTTTCTCCTGCCTGGAGTACCCTGGAGCGAATTATAGTAGAAATTTTTTGACATAATCATTGAATTTGTTTTAACGTCATGTCTGTCATTCACAAGAAAATGTTATTTTGTACCAGTTGTAGTATTTCAGACATAACATAATATAAAATAATTTAAGGTTTTAAGACCCTAAATGACAATTTTATACAACTACAGTTAGTAAAATAATATCATAAGATTAAAGTACTAGACATAAGTGAAAAATAAACGAAAGCAAGGCGCGCTTGTGGCGGCTTCGGTTGTATCGGCGAGCGTCGATCTCCGGAGTTAAGCAGTGGAATGCGCGCCCATAATTTGGATGGGTGTCCGGCGACAGCGGTGTTTTGGGCAGCGGCACACGGTGTTTCTGCTCGGGGAAGCGGACTGAGCAACAACCATCCAAGTTATGGAATGAATGGTGTGTGAATGAGAAGGAGTAGGGGTCAAGGTACAATAAGCCTTCAGGCTGCAGTGCACCACCTAGGGGGCGGTCGTCGGACCTGGGTGGGATGACCCCGAAAGGGCGAAAAAACAAAAAAAAAAAAACTACAATTGGTAAAATGGAAAATATTTATTTTATAGTAAAATTTTAAAGCTTGTGTCAAAGTTACAAATAATAATTTAAAAGAATATTATTTACCACAAACTTGGTGTGAAATTTTCTTACCGAATACCACACGTGCTTAAATTATTCCGGAAATTTTTTTAGCACTTAGTGGTATAACAAGTGAATTTTTTTAAAAGAAAACATTATTGGTGAAAAGCTAAAGACAATATTCTACAGGCGGCGTTTAATATCGTACTATCGATATAATATAGTTATAACCATAAGACCTAAAATTTACATGTCTAGAAATTGGACTGGGCGGGTTTCGTGACTCTAACCCTTGCCATTTTCGCCACAATGTAAATTGCATTAAAACATTGTGGTAAATTTGTCTTACACAAAAAAAGTAACGAGTTTGTCCAGTCCCACATCGGAAACATGTCAAAATTGACAGGCTGGGTTAAGGCGCCACTGCCACATATGGGGGTATAAATATTCGTGGTAGAGTCGTCAACAGAAACCCCAATAAATAGGTTTTAAAAGGGTTATTAGTTATTATTATAAGGTTTGTATACTACTTTATTTACAGCCATAATTACCTTAATTTATTATTTTTTTTTATATTTTTAAATAAAAAATGTGTCAACCTAAAAAATGTTTTTTATTTGTTAAATAATTACGCCACCAGACATTTATCAGGCGTACCAGGTGTCACAGCGATGTTTAAAATATCAGACGAGATGTCAAGTTGGTAAATTGTTGAATATTTTTGACGGTTGCTAGGGTTAGATACTTTTACTTTATTTTACTTTTGGCTCACGGGAGGAAAGTTAACCTTTCTCCCAAGAAATAAAAGTAAAAGTCAGAAAAGTTACACTTTCTAACTTTAAAAAAGCCATAAATGTCAACAACAACGTTGTAAATAATATATTATTAAATAGTTGCATAAGTAAACTAAAAAAAAAAAGAATCGGCGTCATGCATCAAAACCGGATTTCTTCGGGATGGGACATTTGGGAGTCGCCGTTTTGACGTATCCATTTTAGCATCGCCGCGCAGTTTGGACGTCGATTAATTCGGCATCGTCCATTTGGCGTCAGAGTTAATTCTATGCCATATAATTATCACGTTTTAATTAAACATTACTTTTTTACTGAAAATGCACATGCAATTATTTATTTTTTAGTTAATGACGCTTGGACCAAATAATATCAGGGCCGTATTATCCATTAGGCTGACTAGGCTACAGCCTAGGACGCCATGAAAAAATAGGCGCTAGACAGGGAAGTAATAGGCGCTGGACAGGGAGTTTTCAAAAAGTTTAGGTTGAGTGGGGATTATTGGTGAATAATAATTTCTCTCTGAATAAGGTGCTTTGGAATAAAATAGGCGCGCTACGGAGGAAAGAGGACCTTTGGTGGAAAATAGGCGCTCCGGGAATTTTAGCCTTGGGCGCCTCAAACAGTTAATACAGCCCTAAATAATAGGTACCGTTCTTTTTTTTCTCGTCATATTTAAGACCCGCTAACAGCAGCTGTTTTACAATACCTCTATGCCAAAAAGTTGTAGTTAAAACTTCTTATCAGTATTTACCTTTTTATCTCCTTTTGTTGCTTTGAACCGTAAAATCCTATCTTCCACACGAATATTCCATCCACAAAATTTCCCGCAATGAATTAATTCCTTTAATTAACCTCAAAGCACATAGCACGCTGATTATTTTTTTCAATTTCATAATCCGTGCAAACCTGTCGCTGGATTTCAAATAAAATTCCACTTTCTGAAATATGAATGCAAAATATGATTTGAAATAGCGTAGGTCGAAAAAGTGGAAATTTTTAAGGGCTAAATATTATTTTGTAATGAAATATAGTACCTAATCAGGATTTGTAGAAGTAAAAGTTTATCTTTAAAAGTAATAAAAAAATGGATTTGAATTATAAATGGATTCTTCTTTTCATAGGTATTAATATTAGTATTTCCAGGGGCGGCAAAATGACCCACTTTAACATAAAATTTTGTCGGGCGCCACCCTTATTCGCAATATGTATATAGTCGTGTCTAAAAAGTGCTGCATGTAAAGTACAATGTTTAAAGTATGTGCTTTACACCTCGGTCGTTAGAAGTGCCTGGCGCCGCCCCCGATTCTTCGTTGTGGCGCATCGTTAGGGAACCACTAATTTAACCAATTATCTACAAGTATATCGTAAATTAATACCTAAATATTAGGTTTTTTTAACATTACAATAAACTGAATAGCACCTCCATCGTTACACTTTTGTTTTCTATTGAATTTTTTATTCTTAAATTTTAAATACCGTTTGAGCTATACCTTGAAGGCGAGTGAGTTAAAATTTATTTAAAGTTAAGTGGTTTGTTTTTGGTAAAACGCTTTAAACGTCAATTTTGGTATTGGCCTGAGGTTTTGGGTCACCTTGTATACATAAATTTGCTAAAAACTGCATTTAAAAACAAATATCGACATGTCTGACCATTTTGCAAAAAATTAAACCTTGAATTTTAAATGCAGTATTTTCATGTTTTATGTCTTTAAAAATTAATGGTAAATTTTTTTGATCATTGTTAACTTTAGGTATAAGACATGCTACAATAATTAAAAATGTAAAAAAAAACACTTTTGTTTAAAAAAATGAGAGGTCAAGCTTATTTTTGGGCTACTCATAAGGACACGCTTTATAGATAAATTTACTAGAAAAAAACCGCAGCCAAAAATTAAGATCAATGTGTTTTTTCCAAAAAGACAAATAAATCACTTACTTTAAAATGAATAATTTGTTTTAACCCACGCGTCCTCATTGTATGTATGAAACACACCCAGACCGAAAAAGGTCTTTTTACTTCTTTAAATTAGTTTTTCAAACAAAGTAATAAGGCAAAGTTTTTTAGCTTACTATAAAATAAACTGTTTAGTTTAGTTAGTTTAGAAGTAGCCCCATAACCACTTATTTAAATTATATAACATTTATTTACATCATGTAAACAAGTAATTAAAAAGTACTGGCTATATTGAGATCTTGATTTCTAAGCTTAGGGCGCCCAAATCGTAGCCGCCTCAGGCGCCACTTTTCCTTAGACCGGCCCTGAGAATTTACTTCTAAATTGATTGGTTCTTTAACTCTTGTTTTTATACATACATAGAGGGTGTTTTTAAAATTTACTACAATATTTTATGGGCGTATTTTTAAAGTCAAACAAACAAAAACATGGGTCCTATAATGCACCCCGTCTGAGCTATAACAAAGACAAATAAAGTTTCAATAATTGCATTTGGCTATAGCCATCGTCAGTTGCTTAAAAAATAAATTTACTTCTGGACAAAAAAAAACCGATCAAGAAAAATTTTGTTTAAATTCAATCTTAAATTATTTCTTGATTTTTCGTCGGATCTTGATTAACTTTTGTGCGAACTGTAGCTCCTTTAATTAAATATATATCGTACAGGGGACAGCCAAATGGTGGGTTGTGTCCTAAATTTTTGAACACCCTGTGAAGTGATTTAACGTTACAATTTTTTAAGGAGTGTATTCAATTTTAAAGCCCTAACTTTTCTTAACATTTTAAAAGAAGACAATAAAAATTGAGTAACGGGGGCATGTTATAATTTTTCAACCCCCTAAAATTTCAAATTTTTATGATAGAAAATATGTGAATAAAAAGTTTGTTACGTTAGTTTTTCGTTTCTAATCAGTAATTTGATTTTTGATATTTCTTAACATATTCAGGGTAGGTACGACAAAAAATATGTTAAAAAACACACTTGTTTATTATATGTATAACCAGTAAAATGATCTTTTACTGGTTACAGAGTTGGGTAGAATACTGAAAATCGGTATTCGGATACGAATACGAATACCGGAAAAAGAAAGTATTCGAAAACCGAAAATTTTGAATACTTGGAAGAAAAAAGTATTCGAATACATGAATACCCGAAATCGGTATTCGAATACTGGAAACGAAAAAATTCTAATACTACTAAACAAAACCTATGACAAAATTGAAGACCAAAAAAAGGTTCTTACCTCTTTTTTCCTATTTTGCTTCCTTTTCTTATTCAAATCATGCCAAGTTTTGACAATTTTACACACACACAAAATCGTCGAATACTTATAAAGTATTCGAATACAATCCCGAATACTGAGCAAAATAGTATTCTGCCGAATACCGAATACCAAACACACAAATGTATTCGAATACTATTCGAATACCGGCAAAATGTATTCTGAATACTATTCAGAATACTGATTATTCAAATACGACCCAACTCTGACTGGTTACTTTTACAAAAAAATCTAAATTTAATTTTAAAATTCTAAGTTTTCTCAATATATTTGCAATATAGCGTATATTAAGGTACTTATTTACCGAAGGAATAATTAAGAACTTTTTGTTTATGTTGCATGTTTCCAAAAAAGTTCCATAATGTTCCAATAAGTTGGTCACTGTTGTAACACGAAAATAAAAATGTTTCTATGTGTTTCATGTTTTCATTTCAAGTCGGTAGGATCAAAGGAAAAGTCGAAACAAGTATAGGAACACATTTAGTTGTTGCTGCGGGAGACATTTAATTCTCAAAGATTCGCTAAGTGCAATCTTCCACGACAATGTGTAAACGTAAAAAACGATAAACAAAACTAAAATTGTTTGTGATTTTAGTTGCTTTAGTAAAGACAAAAAATTGATACCTGTTGACATTTGTTCCACAATTTTGGAACACAAAGCAACATTTAGTAACAAAAAAGTTCATCATTGTTGCTTTGAAGGATACGTGCCTTTATGACCATCATAATTAATTGTTTTCTTTAAAAAATGTATTTTTTTCTAATATCAACACCAGTAAAAATTGTAAAGTTAAATTATTCCCCAGGGTATTTAAAAATTTTGGTCAAAATGCAACATTTACTCTTCTCAATATACCACCTAATCTTAAAAAGTTTTTTGCAATTTCCGAATAAATAATAATTTTAATAAAAGCAGCTATTACTGGACAAACAGATAGTTAACCAAAATCAGTAAAAAAATATTACTAGTAATTTAAGATTAAATTTAAACATTTTCTTTTTTCTGTGGTTTTTTATTTAAGAGTGTATTTTATAATGTGGTAACATATTCGCAACAAGTTCTGAAAATTTGACACCGACTATGACATATTCACATACACTAATTCTTTAGAAATTGAACTTATTGTTAGTCCTAATTGGTAAAAGTCGAATTTTAGGGGGAAGGGATTAAAACTGATAATGACTCAAATTTAAGTTTAAGTTTTTTTATATGCTACATTAGCAAATTTCCCACAACAAAATATCCCTTACATACTGTGGTTTTAATTGTTGTTATTTTTTTATTATTGGAAAAGCATGAAGTTCTAGATGATTTGTTTAAAGAAAAGAGAAGTCTTATTGTGATTTCAAAAATTCGTCTATAAAATATTTGTCCTAAATTTTTAAAATACCCTGTATAAAAAAAAATGAAAATTAAACATGTGGCAAACGTGGTGTTGCGGCTGACTCACTAGCCTCTCTTCGCAGAGACCTGGGTTCGATTCTTATATCGGGTTTTTAATTGCTCGTAACCTCACAGATGGTAATGGCCTTTGTGTAGTATTCTGCCAATCCTAGGTAAAAGTAATTTAAAAATTACCGTCCGTTATTGCAATAGTTTGTTGTCTAAAAGGTGCTGTGAAATGCAAAAACTGCATGTTTCAGTGCTTAGACAACATTGACCGAACAGGGAGAAAGATGGGTTCAACATCTAATAATCCGACTTCCTTACTCGTGGGCTGTCACAAAGATAAAAAAATATGTAGTAGGCTCTAATTGCTTATTTAATTAATTTTAACGCTACGTTGGGATTAAAAAATCCAAATTTACAAATAATTCCTAAGAAAATTACACTATTTTAAAATTACATTATGCGTATTTTTATAGGATCAGTTGAATCCCAAATATATCTCTAACAAGTAAAACAAATTGCAAAATCAAAACAAAAAATTATTACGGCCATAAAACGTATAAAGGTTACCATAAACACAAACAGAAACATTACTAAAATTTCCTAAAAGAAATAATTAATGACCCTGTAAAAATAAAACAGTAAATATTTGGTATTACGGTGATTTATTACACATTACAACTTTTTGATTTTTTGTTTTGCTGCAACACAGTTTTAGTTATTTAAATCGAATTTTAGAAGGTTTATTTTTGTACTTTTTGCAAAAAGATGTTAGAAATTAAAAATTACTTCTAAATATAATTTTCTTTTGTGCTAAGTTTAAGAAAAATAAGTTTGAAAATTAGTGCATTATTATGATATCACCTAATTGAAAAAGTTAATTTAAAGTTGTTCTATAAAATTAATAATTATAAAGTGTATTGCACTACTGTACATCCCTAAATTTTTAGCATTATCCCAAAAAAAAGTTCCCGCAATGCTTTATTTATGATAAAAATATGCAATAGGTGGATTTTATTTTATCTTATGTAAAAAAATTTAATTAATAAACTTTTCTTTATATTTTTAATAGTAAAATCTGCCCTTATTTTTTTAACACCCTGTAACAGTCTGTATATTTATTTTAAACTATTATTATTTTAAAAATGATTTTTTTATAAAGATCCTAAGTTAGGAAACTTGTACACTATTTGATAACACTGTGTAAGGATATTTATGGGTAGCGCCTAGGATACACTCCCGGGATTCCGGATCTTAGTGTCCCGGCATTCCACCCTTTTACATTCCCGAAATTTGCGGGATTAAATTTCTTAAATCTCGGGATTTTCGGGATTACTAAAAAATGAAATTTTTCAAAATAATTGCATAAAACGCAACGCACTTGAGCTTCCTGTCAATTTATCGAGTTCCTAATGCCAACAAAAATAAAAAGTCAGCTATATATATTTTGGATACTTTACTTTTTATTATTTATATGTTTGTTGTATTGTAAAAATTACAAATGTTTTAATACTATCAATTAAAGGTTATTTAAGGGTATGTCGATATTGCAGAAATACAGTTTTGTTTTTATTTTTAAAGGTACCTAATTTTTTTTTTTTTATCTTTTGACATCCCACGAAGGTCTATGCCTAAATACCAGAGTACCGTGGGTGTCGGGTTATTAGATGTTTAACCCATCGTTCCCCTATTCCGTCAACGTTGTCCAAGCACTGAAACATGCAGTTGCATTTCACAGCACCTTTTAGACAACGCGGTAGTGCCACCACGGTCGTTATTTTTAAATAACTTCTACCTAAAAAGACGACTGTAAATGTCTTTATCAAAAGAAAGTGTGTAAGAAGTTAATTTTTCTATATTTTAATTAGTTAGTTTTTTTGTTTTAAAGAGAAATTTTTTTTTGTTCATATATTTTTTTACATTTCTAAAAGGTGTAAAAAAAGTTGATTTTTGAATATTTTCGCATTTTTTGTACTCTACCCTCAAATCCCGGGATCCGGTATTGTCTGTGCCTAACCCTGAAATCCCGGGATTGAAAAAAGGTTCGGGAATTATCCCTAATCAAATATTCTGACTTTTAATAAGGTTTTAAATTCTTAAATTAGATAACTTTGTAAGTTTCTTATCGCCAGTTTCCGTATTTTACATTAACATATTGATTTTCCAAAGATAAACTTCAATTATTTCCTTTTAAACAGAATCTTCTTAGCAGTTAATTTTTTGTTTGTTTATCTTTTCCTGTTTTTCCAGAATTAAAAATGAATAAAGCGAAGTTGTATTACAATATTCATTTTATACAGTTCAAAAACCCTTATTCAAAACAAACTTAACAAGACAAACTAAAGCATAAATTTACATGTTTGAAAACTTGAGTTTAAATAATTTATTTATAACTAATTTAAAGAGAAAACAAACTTAAAAGAAAGAACAACAATATTTAATTATGTTTAAATAAGATAAATTTGTATTGCATAATAAATTTATTTTAAAATAAACTTGCAAGCAAAAAATTAGGTCAGCTTAAGATTGTGGTTTTCTTATACTCTAAAAGGTTTGTACCAAATTCTACCGCAAATTCCTCGGACCAAAATACAACGATCTAATGTAATTTATCTTAGTTAAAGTTGATCGCTTGCAAGATACAGGGTGTCAAAGTTTTAATTTAATTTTAGTTGTTTAGTTATGTTTATATATATTATTTATTTATAACAAGTGATTTTCATTTCACGCTTTATCTAGGCCACCTGGTAGTGTCCAAAAGTCTGCTACCACCAATTTTGTGGGCCTGAATACAACAATCTAATGTTATATACCTTAGTGGAAAGGTGTCTGCTTTGCAAAATACAGGGTGTCAAATTTTCTATTTATTTTTTTACTTGGATACTCTGTATCTCACAAAGGATCAACATTTTAACTAAGACAAATTGGGTTAAATAGTTGTACTTTGGCGCAAGGAAATTATAACACCAAAGTTTACAGACCTTTAGAGAAATACGGGTGGCCTAAATAAACCGTATAGAAATGCGAAGAGTTTTTTTTTATGTAAAATAAATAAAACATTTAATCAAAAATATATTAGAAACGGTTGCTTGTAGCGATAGTTATCCGGTTTACCATTTTGTGTAAATAATATGGGTAAATAACAATTGTTTACTAGAATCAGAATATACTAAGTCACAAAAATAATTATACTTTGGACCATGGGCGTCGCTGGGATTTTAAAATTTAGTTTATCTGAAAACTAAGACATGGGGCCCATGCCAAATTTAAACCAAATGGTATTGATGCCAAGAGGAACATTTTGGTAAAGACAATTTCTATTTTGGAATTTGCGAAATATGTGAGAATATACTTAGAATTCTTGACAATATTCTAAAGTATATACTGAGAATATACTTGGAATATAATCAATATATTTTTATTTGTTATACTATTGGTAATTTTCTAGAAACCTGCGGCAACTCCGATTTTAACGAAATTTGATATACGAGGGTTTTATAGGGCGCTGATCACGAATCTGAAAGATTTTTGGCGGAAACATTTCGTTCTCGAGATATTCATCATCAAAGTTCAAATTTGAACTCAGCTTATTTTCACTATATTCCCCTTCATTTTGCACATAATTCTTGA
The DNA here is from genome assembly GCA_014170235.1 of Listronotus bonariensis. Classification (NCBI taxonomy): domain Eukaryota; kingdom Metazoa; phylum Arthropoda; class Insecta; order Coleoptera; family Curculionidae; genus Listronotus; species Listronotus bonariensis. Next base: position 69,078 of record JACEGR010000480.1, on the reverse strand, counting down.
TTTAAAGCTAAACTGTCACACAATATTTGATTTTTACCTTTTAAAATTCCGTTATTCTACGTTTTTTACATTATTTTTGCATTAAATTGCGTGGCTTTTCTTTGATAATGCGGCAACCATACATACACGTAGGGTTTTATGGCATGCAAAAATAATGTTAAATACGTAAAAACGGGATTTTAAAAGGTGAAAATCAAATATTGTTTGCAACTTTAGCTTTAAATCAAGAATTGTGTGCAAAAAGAAGGGGAATATTGTAAAAATAGGATTAGCTTAAAATTCAAGTCTGATGATGAATATCTTAAGAAGAAAACGTTTCCGCTAAAAATTCTTTTAGATTCGTGATCAGCGCCTCAAAAACCCCGTATACCAAATTTCGTCAAAATCGGAGTTGCCGCAGGTTTCTAGAAAATTACCCTTAATATTATTACTATATGAAAAAGCTTTGCACTTGACCAAGCAGTTTTTTTAACTTTTAGTGCAAAGTGGTTTTTATTTAATGTCATAGTTACAAACAGTTTAGAAAAAAATAGCTTACTGTTTTTTTCTTATAGTTATATAATACTTATAATTACCTTAGGTCTTATGCTTCATGTATAACTATACTGTGGAAATCTAGTAAAACAACCGAAATCACACTTTCAGCTTCCACGAGGATGCTATTGCACAGCAGCGCAATAATAAAAACCAACAATCAAATGCACAAAAACCAAAACTGAGGTTATGTTCTCTTCAAGTTCAATACTAAGTTCCAATATTACATCTTATAGCTCAAAATATTGACAGATCACATGACCCCTTTATAGATATTTTAATTTAAGGTCATGTGATCGGTTAATACTTACAGCTAAAAGATTAAAAGATGTATATTGTATATTGGAACTTACCTATGTGACGCCACGCCACGCCACGCCACGCCGCGCCAGGTGCATCCCAACGCCTGATTGGTTAAGAGGATAGGTTGTTGTGATTGGGCTATGATTGGGCGTAGGTTTCCGCGGGAACTTTTAGTATTTTAAAAAAAACAGAAATTTTGACGGAGAGATGTAACCATTACCGTTAATGAGTAACCAATATGCGGCAAAAAACATTATATATAGGATGAATATTTCTTTTATTTACAAAACAACGATTTTTTTAGGTCATATAGCATATACCTGGAATGTGCAACGAATATTCCTTTACAGATATGCAGAAAATAACTTAGAGACATAAGCGAAAATATACTTAAATAATGCTAGGAATATTAGTCAGGGAATATGAGTTGGCACATATTCGGGGCATCTGATTGGGATATGAATATTCTTTAGTTGTTATGTGGGTTGCTTCGCAAATTCCAAAATAAAAATGACTCTACCAAAGTGTTTCTCTTAGCATCAATAGCATCTGGTATAAATTTGGTGTGGGTCCCATATTTCAGTTTTTAAATAAAACAATTTGAAAATCCTAACGACGCCCATGCTTTGGACAAAAGCAAAGCACTGCAGGCGGCTCCCTTCACATATAAGAGCAAAAATATTAGTAGCTTTTGATTCTTATTTAAAACAAAGCGTATACCAAATTGTGTAAAAAAGTCCTATTTTAAATAAAATATTAGTTATCTTGTAAACAATTAACTTTTCGGAAATAGTAAATTGAATTTGATTGTTGCATTTTGGCCCAAGGAGTCTATAGTAGCATTTTGTACAGATCTTTTAGAGACACACTGTAAACATTGTACCAGCTCGATTTGTTTAATTAACTTTTACTGTATTAAACACTAGCAGGTAGCGATAAGACTAATAACAAATACGTTCAAAACTCGCTGACGTCTTAAATATATTTAGTAAGTAATAAAATTTAATTTTGGTATGTTCTTCTCTGGTCATGGCATAGATATAAAGAAAAACGTAAAATACGGAGTAATAGAGGGAAAGGTCTAAATATGGGAACCTTTTTGTGTTATTAATACATCTTCTTACTTTTGACAACTAATATTGATATTTATTAACAGATGATTAGTTATATATGTATACTTAAAAAGTATTAAAACATATGTTTACCTTCTTTACTATAAATTTGAAATTTTAAAAAAGAAACCAAAAGCCATATTTATACTCCTAGCAAGAATGCTCAAAATATGGACTATAAAACATTTCTTTTATCAAAAGTTACGAAAGATTTGTTTTATAATATAAGAAAATTATTAACAATAAACGAAAATACATACTGGGTTAGTAAAAACTCTTAAATATCTTTAAAACAAGTCAAAAGCTACATTTAACAAATTTGGTATCTGAAAGGTATCAGGCATGAAGAATTTAATAGCAATATTGGCACCGTTGCCAGATTTTCCAGCTGTGTGCCACAAATATCTTTTTATCTTTGAATGAAATACCCCATTTATTTTAATTGCAATTAATTTTCAAAATTTCATTTTTACTAGCTGTTAAGATATGACAACACCACATTTTAGTTAAAAAGTTCAGATACGCTTAAATATTTCTAAAGCGGCTTAACCTGCGTTTACAATTTTTGGGCTAGTAGAATAAAACCAATCAAATAATATTATAATATATGTATATATTATATTATAAAAAAATTAAATAATATTGTCATGGTTGCCAGATTTTCTAATTTTGCGCTTACCGTTATAGTTTGGGAATTTAAAGCAAATGTCCTATTTATTATAGTGACAATAAAAGGAACTTGCCAACTTTAGTAAAATTCCAAATTTTCAGAATTCACTCTCTACAAGTTACCGAGATATGACAATGCCGAAATTTAATTAAAATTTGACAAAAGTGCTTATGTTGTTAATCAATTAGGCATGCCCCAAATACCCGATTTGGTAAATGCAGCTTATGTGATTTTAAAGATATTTAGGTGCCGACAGGCAACACTCTAACGGTTTTAAAGATATTTAAGAGTTGCAGTAGTTTTTACTAACCCACTATATTTGCCCCGCTCATTTTCAGCTCAACTGTTGCACATAACGCATAGCACCCATATTTTGATATTAACATCATTAGAAAACAGCCCATATATTTTTCGGATGTTCGAGGCATTTTTTTCTACAAAATAAATAAAAACTTAACATGGTCCGAACATGCCAAAATTTCAATACAGTGTGGGGCCCAACAAACTTTAAAAAATGTATACACACTTAAAGTTTTAAGTTTTAAAAAAATAATTTATTATCATATACAGGTGTAAAAACCAACTCGCCGACCATAAGCCTAGTAAATATTCGAGGTGGGGTCCGACAAAAGACGGAAGCGGGAAGCCGGTAGCCCCGGATCTCGTTCTGCTCAAATCGGTGCGCTCGTTGCAGCGTTGAATTGAGGGAGAGTACAAAGTAGATTGGTGGAGGAAATTAAACGTACAAGCTTCCCAAGGGCGACGGTTTGGTGTCCATACCGGTAGAGTAATTAGTGTGTAGGAGACATGCCAAGTCTCTTCAATCGCATAACAAACCCTGGTTTTCCAAATCTTGTGATAAAGCTAGAATTTTAAAAGTTCAGGCTCACAAGAAGTTTCTACAGGATCCTTGTCCAGAAAACCGACAGGCCAGCATTGAAGCAAGAAACTACTACAATCAGACAATTTCTAAAGCCAAAAACTCCATCGACAATCGTATTGAAAACAAAGTTGTTTCTTGCTCAAATGGCAGCAAATCTTTCTGGTTCTTTGCGAAAAACATAAATAGAAATTTTTGTACCAGTTCTTTTCCACCACAAACTTTGGAAGATTTAATTACTTCTACCGCTAAAGGAAAGGCAGAACTATTTGCTAAACAATTTGCTGCCAATTCAACCCTTGACCCTGCCGTAAATCATCCAATTCCAGCGGTTACCCCAGTTTGTCATAAAATGCCCGATATTATTTTTAAGGCAACACACATTAAGCGTATCCTTTCTTCCCTTAACACCAAGAAATCGTCTGCGCTAGACGGCATTCCAGCAGTCGTTTTAAAAAAATGTGCTCCAAAACTTACACCAATCTTAACTCGGCTCTTTCGAATTTCTTACGACACAGGTATCTTTCCGGAGAGCTGGAAAGCTGCACGTGTTCAATCTATTCCCAAGAAAGGATCTAAATTTCTTCCATCTAACTATAGACCAATTTCAATTCTCTCAGTTCTTTGTAAAGTAATGGCAAAATTAATTAATTGACAAATTCTTAAGTATTTAGAAAAACACAAAATTTTGCATGACAGGCAGTATGGATTTCGCCACAAAAGATCTACAGCAGATCTTCATTTCTTTGTATCACACTGCTGGAATAAATCTCTTGAGTTTCTAGGTGAGACCCAGATCATTGCTCTTGATATATCCAAAGCTTTTGACCAGGTCTGGCATGCCGCACTTCTTAATAAACTTCCCTCCTATGGTCTTTCAACTAAACTCTGTACTTGGCTCTCTAGTTATCTATCTGATCGACGTATATCAGTTATTGTGGACGGCCATTCTTCAAGCTTTTACCAAGTTAATGCTGGAGTGTCTCAGGGCTCAGTTCTGGCACCAACATTGTTTCTTCTTCACATCAACGACTTTCTCTCGTTCACAACTAATTCCATTCATAGTTTCGCCGACGATAGTACCCTTTACTCCAGTTTTCAGGTTCCTTAACCCATCACTAAACCGGATTTGGAAAACAAACGCAGAGCGATGCAGATATCTTTTTCGCAGGATCTTAATTTAATATTGGATTAGGGCGCCAAAAATCTCGTCCATTTTAATGCATCCAAAACACAATCATGTTCCTTGTCGCGAAAACAGTCATCAAATACTCATCCTCTACTTATGAGCGGCCAGGTTTTACAGAACAAAGACACCTTCAATCTTGTGGACGTCACATTTGAAAGTAATCTTAACTGGCATAAGCATATTTTATCTATAGCCACGGCAGCTTCAAAAAAGCTTGGATTTCTCTTTCGAGCCAAAAGAGTATTTTTTCCCTTCTAATTTATACACTTTATATGTGTCCCAAATCCGACCTCCCTTGGAATATTGTTCTCATATCTGGGGCATGGCGTCCCCCACAACCCTAAGCATTCTTAATTCTATTCAAAGAAGAGCTATTCATCTCTTTAATGATCCTTTACTTACAGAAAGACTTTCTTCTCTTGCCCATCGTCGGGCTGTGGGGGATTTATCGCTTTTTATAGGTACTTCCACGGCTTTTGCTCTGAAGAATTGTCCAGTATAGTTCCCCCACTCACGGTTCCCAACAGAGAAACTCGTGGTTCCGCGCGTATGCATCCCTATACGATCCAACTGGACAAGCCCAGAACTTTGTACGACAAGAGCTATTAAACAACCTAAAGCAATTGAAAATATGCTTTATATTGGTTGGGCGAATTCTTTTATTCAATGGCTGGTGGGTCACAAAAGTATATCTAAAAAGAATGGGACCGCTTCGGTCCTGTATCTGGGTATAGCGAGCTGACCCTGTTCAGCTCTATGAAAGGCCGGTGGCCTGAGACAAAATAAAAAAAAAACTAAAAACCCAGAAAATCCTAGACAAAAACGACGTTTTGGTGACAAGTCTACCACCGTTGTCAAGATAACATTACACACAATTGTGTCAAACTATTTTTAGAGTATTCGTAACTAAAAGGTTAAAATTTTAAACATTTTTAATTTAACTAAAATATTTTTTTATTATTTTTACTTAATTTTATCTTGACAACGGTGAAAGATTATATTTGGGTTGGGAGATATTTCTATCTTTATTTTGTTTCAGGCGACCGGCCAGTTCATAGGGGTTAATTGGGCTAAACAGCTCGTCGGGACCAGGACCAAAGCAATACAAAACAAAAAAGACCATTAAATAACCTGAAGCAAGGCGCGCACTGAAATGGTAAGCTGTCAGACAATGGTGTCAGGTGGTCTCTAAAACCTGCTTAAATAAATGCAGCAACGCGCATTAAAATGGAGTAACGAAAATGGTATTCGATAAGTGGAGTGGCGGTAAATGGTAGTCTCCAAAATGTTTAATTTTTGAGGGCTTCAAAGATGTTTTTTTATTTGATCCTGGTTCTGATCTCTTCTGGTCCAATTCGCCAGTTATCTCCCTTCCGGACTATGCTTTTCAGGGCTTCGTCGGTAAAAAAATCTAGATAGTCGAGCTCGTAGCTCCCAGAAATTCCAAAACATGTAAAATACTAAAATATCAATGCAATGCCTAAATTGACAGCTGTCAAACCAAGAACTGCTGTTACTTGTATTACATATAGCCGGTCACTGTCAAAACTGACGAATCAAGCGGAGGACGCCACACGCGTCCCAGGCCGTTACAAAAAAACACGTGCACACCACCAAAACTTAGAAACATCAGGTCATAGGAATCTTCGCCCACAGGGCTTAGCTCCAGAAGATGCCGTCAATTTAGCATAAATCTTTACTTGATCCCCGAAGGTAAAAATGCCCGTACAGCACCTCCAACAGCCACTTTGTGGAATGCTCTGTAGCCTTCTACGCATCGTCCGTACTGTTCGGAGGTCGAACAAAGAGTCGCCTTTAAAGCAAAGAGAATGGACAAGGGGAGAGAAACAGTTGATTTACCCCCACCAATTAAAAATAGCACACACCTGCGACTTGTGATTGTGTTCAGCGACCGAAAGAGCTCGTCAAAGTTTTATTTTATTTTTGCTTAAAGTTGGTAAAAACCACGTGCTTGGTTAAAAGTATGAATTTATTTACAATTTTTTGCGTTTTAGTACGCAAGAACTTTTACTGGTTTGATGGTTAACTTAACACAGCGGGGTTACTTGTCATGCGCATGGGAAGTTCTTTTTTCCGGCTTGCTATTGGCTGTTATAAATGTCAAAACTCTTGACTTTCATGTTCAATATGGCTGATTTGTGATTGTTGTGGCTGTATATTTGTTTTGTGTTTTATTCGGTTTAATTTAACGTGTGACCTGTGTTACAAACAAAATTATTGAAACAAAATTTGTGTTAATTTATTGTTTTTTTTAATAAATTATTTTTTAAATTATTTACGTTTTTTTATGAATAAAAACAAATTAACACTTTATGTAAGACTTTTTTTAAATATATTTTTAAATAATATGAATGCATATATATTTTATATAAATACGTAAAATATATTTAATAAATATCTTGCTGGAGGTAAAATCACAATGAACCAATAAAGGATTTCTGTGTGCGTCACTCCTATTTAAAAAAATTGCTCGAACTGTAAAAGACAGACAAATGACCAGTTTAAAAAGTATTAATAGTGATAAACATTATACTAAAGCGAAAAAATGAAAAGGCTTAAACACTTAAAAACCTAATAACTGACCCAGTTAAGGTACAAACCAACATATAGAGTGCTAGTCTACTTAAGTTCGTACAATAAGGCAAACTTTTATTATTAATTTTACGAAAAAATTCAACCATCCGATATTAACTGTTTTCGGTGGTAGGTATATGAAATATCTTAAAAAATATATTTGTTTTAAGAGGAAAGTACACCTATTTTTGTCAACATCGAAAATTTGTGGAATAAAAGATGTTTATTTAATTTAAAAATAAGTATCCAGTAATGTGGAAACTTAAATTTTCATTGTTAAATAAAACTTACAATCTTATCTGCTTCCTCATACCTAAAAGAACAAGTAGGTATGTAGATATCGAATAAAATGGACCAGACACAGTGGCCTATGGAAACTGAAATCCTACTACGCTTTTCACAGTATAAGTAATAATAACTTATACACCTTAATACCTTTCAACTAAATAGGATCAAAATAAATCTAAAATTTATTTGGTTGGTAAGTTTAGGCGTGCTATTTTCATATATTTTTTAAATTATACACTTCTTTTACATTTTACAACCATCCTTTATGCTAAATTTGTAATCTCACAGTAAAAGTTTAGTTTTCAAGAAATAATTCTATTTAGATTTTTATTTTTAGTTCTCATTTCCCTAATATATATATATATATATATATATATATATATATATATATATATATATATATATATATATATATATATATATATATATATATATATATATATTTCCACATTAACCTATTCCAATGTAAGAAAAAAAAGACTTCTACCCAATAGATTTTAATACACCATTAGCAATAAATTACTAATATTAAGTCATTAAAATATGAATACGTTTCAGTATAAACCAGATTTCACACTTTTTATTAATGTTTTATGTGTATTTACTCAATAAATCAATGTTTTTAATATACCGCCGATTTTGACATTGGGAGTGCTTATACGCATTCCCTGCCATTCCGCAGACCCATTCTTCAAATTGTGCCACTTTTCGAAACGGCGATTGATCCTCTATCCTTGTATATTTTCTTTGCTTTAAAGATGTTATACGCCACTAGCCCACCTCCTCGCCGTCACGTCACTTGCTTGCTACTTCAGTGCGCCCCTTGCTTTAGAATCAAATATGACTCTTAGTCATTATATTTAAACAAAAAGGTAATGTATTGTTCGTATTATTGACTTTTGAGGTCAACAAAAGTTCAACAAAGAAAATTGCTCAGAAAAAACGCTGTTTTCCCTTCAGACATCATGACAAAGGACCAATTTTAAATCCCAAAATCTGCCTTTTTCTATATATAAAAGGTTTCTTGTTACCAAATAAACTAAATAAAAGCCTTTTACATTGTATGTCAATTATTTTTAAAAGGGTATTATTCTCACTGACATTTTTCGTTATAAGTATCTTATTTCTTTCTGGAAAATACTTAATATTTAAATATTTTTATCTCAAATGTCGTTTTTAAATTAACTATATCATTTTGTATAAATTAATTCTTTATTTAATTTTTAACGAAACATCATTATATGAAAAAAAATACCGTCTTAAATACAGATTTATTTTTATCTGGTCAAATACCATTAAAGAACAAATGTTATTTAGAAAATCGTAAAAAAGAAAACTCGTTGCAAATAAAGTAAGTAAAATTCCATAACATAAAATTATTATTTTTTAACTAGACCCCCCAAAAGGCACTGTCTGCTCTACCGACAAGCAAGTCCTTAGGGGTGGGGGATAGGGTTTTTTATTAATCTCAATGGTACATTAAAATATTATACAACAAGAATTTTGTGTAAATTTGTTGTTTAGAAATTCTAAAAAACATGGCAATAACAGATATTTTTTAAAAGCATCTCGAAAAAGGCAATTTTCGGTGGTTATCATAATATTACGGTGCTAGATCATTAAAAAATTTAAATTCGTTCATTAGATATTCGTTTTCCCTAGTAACGCTGAGGGGTTTTTAAAAATTTTAGTTTAGTAAAAACACAATTATTAAGAAAAAAATATCATTTTTAAACAATTAAATTTAAAAAAAATTTAGGGTTAACTCAAAAATTATGTTAAGAAATAGTGGATTTTTTTAAACAATCGTTTCAGCAGTTTTAGGGTATATAGTCGAGGCAATGAAAAAGGCAAAAGTTCGGAATTTTTCAGGACAGGACGGATCGAAATGCGGTTTTTGCATTCGCTTCCAAAAATTATTTGTAAAATGTGTACCTAATTTTACCTTATACAAACCGGAGGTTGTATTGTTGCAACGAAAAATGTATTTAAGAAATACTTTTTTTAAATGCCTTTTGGAACATTTAATAACTTTGTAAATAAAAGTCAGAATTGGCCCAAGCTCGGTACCCGAAGGTTTGTGAGGTCGGTGGATCACATATGATGTTCAAATTGACCTTCCAAACACCTGGAGCTCAGGAACGCCGACGAATATCATCTTCGTGGGACTTTCCCAAAATTCATGTGGGATAGGGGAGAAACTCAGCGCCCGAGGTTTGTTGGGTCGCTGATTGAAATATACCATCGGCGAACACCCCACGGATACCTGGGCGCCATAACCTAAACGCGGCCGTTACATCCAAGAAATTTCCTGAGAAGAGTGCCAAAAACAAAACGATAATCATTGTTGGGGATTTTGTGGGGCGCTGAATCAAAATTTTATTTTGAAAATGACATAACACCCCGAACACCTGGTGCACCGGAACCCAGCCCTGAACGTCATCTCCGTGGCTTTTCCTAACAGAATGAAAACATACAAACCGAAAATCGTTACGGGTGTTTTTGGGGCACTGAATCTAAACACGTTACGTTGAATACGATCCCCTGAGCACCTGGTGCACCGCTACCTGACCCTGAACGTCATCTCCAAGTGGTTTTACACACAAAATGGCAAGAAACTCACCAAAATCCATTCATTCTATTTTATTTCTGCCATAAATAATTTAACTGGCATCAACAATTCCATTCAGTTATACCCCCTAATGATTTAAGGTAATTTTTTTTAAGTGTGTCTGCAAAAACCTTGGGAAGACGTTCAAGGTCGAGTTGCGGTGCACCGTGCACTCGGTGAATCTTTTTCGACGTAAAATTTTATTCACCGCCCTCAAAAAAACTTAACAGGATTCCCGCACCAGGTATTTGGGGGTTGTTTTTCATATGAAATTCGGATTTAACAATGATATTCGGCTGTGTTGGCGCTCTTGTCAGGAAAATTCTCGAAAATGACGTCCGCGTTCAGGTAAGGGTACACCAGGTGTTCGTCGGGTGTTTGCCGATGCCATATTTAAATTAAGCGACCCAAAAACTCCCGAGCGCGGAGTTTCTCTTCTTCTCCACATGAATTTTAAGAAAGTCCCACAGAAATAACGTATGTTGGCGTTCCTAAGCTCCAGGTGTTTGGGGGTCAATTTAAACATCATAATCGTACGAAGCGACCTCAAAACTCCCCAAGTACCTGTCTTGGGTCTGTTCTAACTTATATTTACAATGATATTAATTTTTTTAAAGGGCGTTACAAAAAAGCATTTCTTAAATGTAAAAAAACCGCGTCACGATTCGTCCTGTCCTAAAAAATCCGAACTTTTTGCTTTATTGCCTCGACTAATAATGGGCAGCGACTTTAAAAACGTAAGTAGTAGGAAAATCGCTTTAAATTTTTAAAATATTTTTATTCAAAATTTAAAACACCCTAATTCACGCCCACGCGCTTAAAAATGTCTTCTGCCTAAAGCCACGTTCAGAAGTGCAACAATTCGCCGCGCCGCATTCCCCGCTACATAGCGCGAAGGTGGACGTGGACGGAATTGACGTCGTTTCAAGGGCTTGACGAATGATTTGCCGGTGATTCAGAGCTTGTTTGTTTTTTGGCGTCAAAGGAGCGCGCAAACAGGTTGATTAGTTCGACGAATTGTTGCAAGTCTGGACGCGGCTTAAGGTATACTTCACATTACAGTATAAAATAACATCCGATACAAAACATACACAAATGTATTTTTTTCTTTCAGACAACGCATCACATCGAAGATATGCAGCTTTTGCTTATCCGTCCTATTCCGGTAGGTCGATGTAAGCAAGAACTAAATGATCAAAGCTGCTTTTAGTCTTTGAAATGGTATTGTGTTTAGCTGTTAGCTGCAATGTATTTATATTTACTTTTACTACAACAAGGAATTTGAGTACTTATTGTGCATTTGCAATAAGTTGTTGAAATGGCGGGTAATTAAAAACAAATCTAAATAATATTTTTTTGTTTCGCCCTTTCGGGGTCATCCCACCCAGGCCCGACGACCGCCCCCTAGGTGGTGCACTGCAGCCTGAAGGCTTATTGTACCTTGACCCCTACTTCCCATTCACACACCATTAATTCCATAACTTGGATGGTTGTTGCTCGGTCCGTTTGTTCACCCCCGAGCAGAACACCGCGTGCCGTTGCCCAAAACCCACAATGCCGGTCACCCATCCAAGTTATGGGCGCGCACTTCACTGCTTAACTCCGGAGATCGACGCTTGCCCATACAACCGGAGCAGCCACAAGCGCGCCGCTAAATAATATTAGTTTTAATACGCATTGCTGCCTAAAAATTTGATAATTCAAAAATTTGTTTATTTTAACTCATCTTTGGTCTTTTCTTACAACTCACTTTTTGTATTATATTTGCTATTGTACGTCACAAGCGAATGTTTTAGAGCGAGCGTTTTATAAGGATGTTGCTTAACTACGATTCAAAGCTTTAGTTGCTTCATTTATGAGATACAGGGTGTTAAAATTAAGCAAAAAATTCAGCACTATAAATATCTTAAATATTCTTTAACCAATGTAATTAAAACTTCGTAAGTAATGGGCTTATATTTAGCCATAGCTAGATTAAGATTATTAGGTCTAGTGGCGTCTCAGTATGCAACACAGCCCATTCTATTGAGAAAAAAGTACGCTATACTGATATTTTTGTAGTTTTTGTATATAGTTTTTTTTCGATTTGGCAAGTAAAACTATAACTTTTTATGTATTTTTTTTCATATCTATGAATCATCGTTTTTGGGAAAAAGTTAAAGCGGCCTTTACTCGTTCTAAAAGGTTCTCTAGACTACATAAAATAAAAACAAACAAAAAATATTTTTGACTTTATTAAAGAAAATAATCTTACCCGTTTACCTTGAGGTAATCAGGTTTTATTAAAACGCAGTGCCGTATTAACCATTAGGCTGACTAGGCTACAGGCGCCTAGGGCGCCTAGGGCGCCATAAAAATAGGCGCCATACAGGGAAGTAATTGGCGCTAGACAGAGGAGTCTCTGTTAATAAGGTGCTTTGGAATGAAATAGGCGCGAAAAGGAGGAAATGACCTTTTTGTTTTTTTGGTCATCAAATTTGGTGGAAAAATAGGCGCTCCGGGAATTCTAGCCTAGGGCGCCTCAAACAGTTAATACGGCCCTGTTAAAACGTTAATATTTAATTAACAAACAACCATTATTTTTTATATTTTAGTAAATTAAAGATAACCATGAAAAACAAATGCCAGCTTTTAGCTAAAAGGGTTAAATTTAGCTTGTGTTTTTCATAGCCATGTTTTACTTACCTGTAAAAAAAATAATGGTTGTTTTTTACATAAAATACTACGTATTAAGAAAACCTGATTAAAATGTTTTTAGGGCAAAATATTAACAAAATAATTTAAAATACCTATAAAATATAATTATTTTTACCCCTATTTGCGTTATTCAATTATTAATAAAAATGGTTTCCCGTCATTGCAGTCCATAAAAAACCAAAATTTATAACAAGACTGTTTAAAGTAAAACATAACTACTTTTCATGGCCTACTATCTAACCAATATCAGTCATAAATAACAAAATATGCAATATCTCAAAAACGAAATAAAAGAAATATAAAGTGTAATACATTTTTTAAAAGATAATTTTTTAACCATTTAAATAGTGAAAAAATATACAGAGTGTTTCATTTAAAATTTCCAAAAATAAGTAAATAAATCACAAATGCACAACCCTAAAAAAACTTAAATTATATCTGCAATCAGCAAAAAAAGTTGCTGTAGAAATGTTTTTACAGAAATAAAAAATATTTAAGAATAAAAAAGTTATAAAGGATTAAAAAACGCAAGAAATTAGGAAACACGGTGTAGCGATTAAACGACGGATAGCGAATTGCTGTTTTCACTCGTAAATTTGGCTTGAAATTTGAGCCTCGCAAATGGGGGTCAGTTTCTTTGTAAAACATACAAAAGATGAGTTTCCTATCAAAAGCGTCGAATTTGGCCCACCCTGTACAGTGTACAGAACAAATGTAAGATAATTTTTGCAGAGACCAATCTGACCAAACGTCGTGCCAAGTTTCAAAAATTTTCATAAGCGAATCTTGAATTATTTAACTAAGGGTAATTGCAAAACCAAATTTTTGGTTTAGGGGGTATTCTCGAATCTCTACTAAACCATGTCGTACGCGATATATATAAAATGTCGCATGAAAAGTCAAAAATGTATTCTGGAATCTCAAAACTTTTTATTCTAGAAAATCACGCGAAGTCTAGACTATGCGTCATTTAAGTCGTTTTCGACAATCAAAAATCACTCGTGTAGTTTAAAAGAAAATGACTGAAGACGAGGAATTGGAGATGCTACAAGTAATTAAAAATCCTTAAATCTTGGAAAATTAAAAGAGTCTCAAGAAAACATACCAATATTTTTGATAACTTTCTAGTAACCTGCAGCAACTTCGAACAATTTTTGGTATATATACAGCGTGTCTTCGGAAGTTCTTAACAAATGGGAACTTTTTTATTATTGACTTTAGGAAACAAAAGTGCCTCTTCATAAAAAGTCCTGCTTGATGAGAAAAAAGGTTTCCACATAAAAATTACCTTGGATTTACAAGGGGCTTTAAAAAGTACTCTATTTAAAATTTATAAAGAACGTCGGCTAAATTTCCGCACTTAATCTTCATTAGGACTTGCGTTAAAAAGATTTATACCTTCCGGAGTCTCTAAACTGTCCTCTAGGGGGCGTAACCGTCGTCATTAAAAAATGGGTTGTTTTTTCAAAAACTTTTAATTTAACAGTAACAAATAAAACATCGCTCCACCACCGACAATTCTGAGAACAAACAACACCATTAAAAGTAAAAGTGCTTCATCAGTAAATAACATTTTTTAAAAGAAAATGACGTCTTCCCCTTCTTCTTGAAACCAAGCACAGAACAAAAAACGCCTTTCCAAATCTTCAGATTTGAGCGCGTGTATACATTTTGGCTAGTACGGATAAAAGTTATTTACTTTTAGTTACAAGAAGAAGCCCTAGATACATTACCTGGAATTGTATTTGTTATTTCCTCCAATAAGATCTTCGGATTTTCCACAACTGCTTGCAATACTTGTAGCTGATTTTCTTCAATAAGTGTGCAAGCAGCATGCTTTTCTTAAAATTATTTTGAACAGAGCCAGTATTTTTAAATTTAGCAATAACATTGCAGACTGTCACGTAGCTAATATGTTTATTTGGATGTCTAGCATTAAAAATTTCGGCTGCTTCCCGGTACGTCTTATAATTATCGCAAACAATAAGAACTATTTCTATTTTTTCGTTAAGGGTCAGTTTAATCATCGCTTATGTGTAAGTAAATTTCCGCTTAAAAAAGTTTGTAAATGCCAAATTCCCAGTTTCACAGCCAACACGCCTATTCTGTTACTAGGCAATAATAATTTTTTAAGCCTACTTATCCTGAAATATTTATTTTTAAGTAACGTTTAGGCTTTTAATGCTATAAATAAACCTTTACAAACTTGATTGCATACTCCCCACTACTTTTTGCAAAGTGAAAATAGGAGGCACTTTTTTCGTAAAGTCAGTACTAAAAAGTTTCCTATTTGTTAAGAACTTCCGAAGACACGTTGTATAAGGGGCTGATCACAAATTTTATGGAAACATTTTTGGCGGAAACGTTTTGTTCCTAAGATATCCATCATCAAAGCTGAAATTTTAACTAGTTCTATTTTTACTATATTCTTTATTTTTTTGCACACAATTCTTAATTTAAAGCCAAAGTTGCATACAATATTTGATTTTTACCCTATAAAACATCGTTTTTTGATCTATTTTACACCTTTGATTAATAAAATTGCAAAAGTTTACTTTGCAAATGTGGCAATATGTATACACGGTGACGTTATAGCTTACTGCGATTGAAAACGATTGAAAGTAAGCTATGCAGTTTAATGCAAAAATATTGTAAAATACCTAGAAAAACGTGGTTTTAAAAGGTGAAAATCAAAAATTGTATTCCACTATAGCTTTAAATCAAGAATTGTGTGCAAACAAAATTGTATTCCACTATAATTTTAAATCAAGAATTGTGTGCAAAAAGAAGGGGAATATAGTAACAATAGGATTACTTTACATTTCTACTTTTTACTTTCATGATGAATACCTTGAAAACAAAATGTTTTAGCCAACATTTTTTAGATTCGTGAGCGCCCCAAAAACTCCCGTATACCAAAATTCGTTAAAATCGGAAAAAAAAATATAGAAAATTACCGAAACTTAAAAAAACGACTGAAAAGACCTTTAAAAAAGAAATTTGTTTTTTCTTTCGTATTTTCGAAATATTTGAGATTAAAAACGGAGTCTTCCTCTTTTCAGACAAACATTCCGATGTTGCCTCATTTCTTGCAAGCGACAAATTGTCGATCGCGAGATTAAAGTCGAAAACTGTTCGAGAATACCACTTTTCAAAGGTGTTTGACATAAACGTGCGATTCTAGAATTTGGGCCCAGGTAAGCGAAACAGACAGCAGCCACCAGCAAACCATTTGTTATAAGAATTTTTTTGTGCCGATTGAATAATACATAATTTTCTTTCAAATACTGACTGTCACTGATTTATTGATACTTTTTCTCATGTTAGTAACAACATTCATTTTATGTTTGGTGTTACCTGAACCAAAAATTTAGTAATATTGTATTTACATTTAATTAAAAATTCAAGATTCGCCTATTAAAATTTTTTAAACTTAGCTCGACGGTTTGTCATATTGGTCCCTTCAAAAGTTATCTTACATTTTTTCTGTAAAATGTACAGGGAAGCCAATAATTAACCCCTAAAAAATTTACAAGTGATTTATATTGTTCCGCTCGGCCACGCACCACTTAGTATGTTAATTATTATTAAAAGTTCAGTAAGGCTGCGCACTATGGGAAAGAAATTAAATTTTTTGGCCAATATTCTGAAACCTACCAATCTAACTTAAAATGAGGTGCTCTTCACTGGAAAAACATGAAAAAAAAATATAATGCATTATTACAGATAGTTTTTGGGGAACGAAAACTTAATATATATTTCTATTAATTTACACCCTCCTTAACTTTATTTTTTATTGTACAAAATAAAAACTAAAATATCAGCTTGTTTGGTTAATTCGGTAGTTTTTTATTTGGTAATCGGATGATTTTTTAAATGAAACCCCCTGTATGGTATATCACCATCAAATAGTTCTTTTAAAAAACTTAAAAAAAATAGCACATTTGATATGTTTATCTCAATAAGTTTCGGAAATATGACCATCCAAATCTAAAGAATATTTTTAGTTATCCTTAAAAGCGTAATAAAGTTACATCTTCCCAACTTTCTTTATTTTTTAACATATAAAATAAATAAAAACACTGTTTTCATGAGTAGATTCGGTAGAATCTGTATCTTTCATCAGAATGCTTTTATGCTTTAAGATATACAGTGTAGTAATAATTTTTAAATGGAAAACCCTGTAAATTATAAAACAAAACTTGTCTCTGCCCTTACACTCAGAAGTAGCAAAAAGTAGCAAAGCAATTATTGTTAGTACAAAAACCGATAAAGAAAACGGTAAAAAATGTTTGACAAAAGTTACGAGACGTTGCATCGGAAACACATTAATAGCTTTTATTATTTTAATTCTTTTATTTTTTTTTAGTATACTAGGCTAATATTAAACTAAGTAGATTAATTGTTGTATATTTATGTTAACTTGGGTAAGAATAATATAAATTATTGCAAATTTTTCGGTAAAGCTAAAACAATTTTTATTTAATACTTAATTATTTTTAGTTTCATAATTTTCATTGATTCTTACAATACCTTTTAAGTTTCTTATTAACCTAATAGAAGTTATCAAATCCCTTAATAATTTGGAGTATTTCAATACTTTGAAATACACAGCATACGCCATTAAAATTATAAGTTAAATTAATTAAAAGTTGCTTTTTGGCCAAAATATTGGATTTATATTCCATAGTGCGGCGGTCTTTTAAACATTTGCTTTTGTGTTTGTATTGTAATGTTTTATTTACATTGTTACTTGTAGAGTATAGAATTTGTCATTTTTCAACTAAACTTTTTTCATAAGAGGACATGAGGAATTAACCTTGGAAATTTTGTAGCGTGGTTAGGAAACACTGTGTATTTTGACACCTTGCTGATTTGTTAAAAGGTTTCGTATATTAAAACAAGATTTAGCAAAAGTTTAATTAAGATTTAAAGGGTTATATTTACCCGGTAAAAAAATATCCACGATGCAACTGCCCTAGTGCCATCCTCTATCCCTACTTGTTACGTCTCTGGAATAAAGACTATTCACCAATAAATCAGAATGTAATAGGGTGAGAGAAACGTACTTAATATGGAAGGCGCACCAGCAGTTGGCAACAGTTTTTAATGGAATTAGAAAGGAACAAAGCGAGACCTAATGCTTTTAGATTGTCGGATATTGCTAAGGCCTGGCTTTAATTTCTTCAATATTTTCTTGCCTAATGGGAATCGAACACACTGGAGACCTTTGCAAAGCAAAAATTAAAATAAATAAGTGGCAATAGAAATAATATGCTTACCTTAATATTAAATTAAGTTAGTGCCGTTTTGCGTTTTATAATGGAGGATTCTGTAGCACCAAACCCAAAAAATCATAAGCGTACACTAAACACGTCCTCCATAAAGTCTTGAACCAATTTGTTAAAAATCAAATAGTCATTTTAGAAAAAAACAATGAAATACGGTAAGCTTTCTGTTAATTTATTTAGTTTGACACCTATTTTAATTATACAGGGTGCTTGAAAAATTAATGAGACCCTGTACAGTGTATACGAGGGTAGGTGTTACGTGGTAGTAGAAATTGACCAAACATTTTTAAATTTTTAAACGGCAATTTGCGAAATTGGTCGCATGATTTAAAAACTAAGAAAAAAATTACCCTAATCGGTAATATACAATGCAAGTTAACGATATAGTAAAAATATTACCCCAGTGGAAACTTGTTTCTTTTTCTTTACCAAACCAGATGAAACACAAAATTACCAGGAAAAAGTGCTATCGTACCTTGACACATTTAAAATAATTTCAGTTGATTACGTCAAAATAATTTTTATGTCACAGATTTTTTGTTACAATAAAGCAAATTTCTTATTCGGTAAAAAATATTATTATTTATGTTATGAAATATGGTAAAAAGAATGATAGCCCTCATAAAGCAATAAAAAAGAATCTGAAGCCATAAAAATTTATAAAGAGTAAGTACAAAATAAAATTTAAAAAATCCATGTCCATCCAAAGCTTTAGGCGCAATGTATAACAATAATGTGACCCAAAAAGTAGCAGCAACTAAAACAGAACCTCAAAAGCCTAATAATATTTGTGATAAAAATCATAGACTTTATGAAGAAAAGAAACATGTTACCCCTCATACAATTTTATATAGATTAAAGGACAGCATTCCCGATGATTTTTTTGGAGCTGTATTAGGTATGTTTTAAGAGGATTTTATTTTTTGGTGCATATAATACAGCAAATCAATAAAATCATATTTATTCAGAACATTTAAATGATATTGGGGTTTTAGATTAAAACAGTGATAAAAGCGGTTGGCAAGATGGGTCTAATTAATACGAGAAACGAGTCACGATTTGTTATTATTTATGCAAAAAATAAAAAGGGTTTTGTAGAATTTTTTTTTTTTTTAATGCATTAAGCAAGCGAGGAATATTAATTATAACTTGGCATCTGTTAAATAAAAATAAAAATCAAAAATTATGGTATATATTTTATTTGGCTGTAATTATAATAAATTTTATAAAACGCCTACTTATTTATTGTTTTTTCTCTTTGTAGAGAAAAAAATCGTTATGAACAAAAATGTCATTTAAAGAAATTATAGGTTATAAAAATGTCAATTTTAATGTATTTTTGATTATAAAATATCAATTCTCAAAATTCTAATGCACCTACGTTTCGTAACTAGAAATCCTGATTCTCATTTGTTTATTCCGCTGAAGTAAAATTTCTACTTTAGTATTTAGGTTTTATTACGTAATGAAGAAACATTTTTTTTAAATCTAAATGCTTAAACTTCATTTTTTAACCTAAAATTTAAATCTCTAAACCAATAAGGGGGCGTACATAAATTACGTATAGCATTTAAGGAAGTCGATTTGATTCTTACCCAATCTTACCTTGTGGGGAGGGGAGTCGTTGCAAATATGACGTAATTTCCGTGGTTCCCCCCGAAAAATCTATCTTATAATGTAGTATCACTTTTTGGGTCAAAGGCCTTTAATTGCGACCTGTATATCAAAAACTAAGAAGGCCATTAAAACATTTACGATGGTAAAAGTCATCTTTTATTCCATCAAAAAAGTAGCAACAGTCTATTTCTAATAATAACCAAGATACCCTGCAATAACAACGAAATCTGGACACCCTGTATAAAGTACCAGAAAAAAAAAGAATTTCCAGGTAGGTTATTTTTTTATACTTAGGCTAAAAGAATTTATCAAAACGTCCCTAAATAATACTCTAAGACCAACATCCTGTAAGCACTGTAAACCCTCCCAGGCTTATTATGTAACAAGGAGTTATCCTAAACCCTTATCATGTCAACCAATGTCCGTAATAAGACTCCTTCTCAAATCGCATTATGTTTCTTCCACGTATTTTCCTGAACCAGATTAAGGGATATCAAATGATCCGTTACCCAAGTCAAATCGTTGTATTAAAACCGAAACTGACACAAAAATGTGTATTAAATTTACAGGGATTTACTCATCACTCCAAGAGCCCATGAGCGGCAGACCTTCGTTATTTTGTAAAAGTTGAAAGTAGGGATTAAAGCAGTATGATGCTTTATTAGTATAGGAAATGAAGCATTTTACCTGGTAATTTGTTGGTCCTGCATGGATTAACTTGAAATTTTAACAGAAAGTAGGAAAAAGCCCAAGGATCAAAATCTATATTGAACCGAAGGTGCCAAAACCCTGAGGGTGGTTGCGACCCCCTATGGGTAATTTTTTTATTACATTTTAACCACAGAAATCGATCAAAAAGTACTTCTTAGCAAAAATTCTTCCTATTTTTTTTTTGTTAGAAACTAATATTTTTAATAGATGGTATTTATTTGGGTACACGCCAAAATAAAATTAAAAGTACTAAAAACCAAAAAATATTAAACAAGTAAAAGATAATTAAAAATCGACGTTTCGGTGGCAAATCTGCCACCGTTGTCAAGATAAATGTAATAAAAATAATAAAAATAAAAACTTACTATTATTTAGGTTTTAAAATTCCAATTTTTCTGTTTTTTTGGGATATTCTGAAAATCTGAAAACTTTGACATTAAATGTCAAAACATGTTTGTTTGGTTATAGTGTCATAGTGACATAGATAACTGGTTGCTGGTGTATTGATTGTTTATTTTACAAAAAGGTGAATAGTTAGTTAATTTTTAGTCTTCCTGAAAGATACTTCAGTATCAAGCAAAGGCAACCAAGTGTTATTTAAATTAACTGAAATTGATGCTACACAATTATCTTTATTTAATAATATATACGCACTTTCTTTGATTTTGCGTTTTTAGAACAAGTTTCCTTTGCTAAAATGCTCGAAGCATCCCAGTTTATTCTATGATTGTTATCAAATGCGTGTTGCAGATTTTTGATTTATGAAATTCTGTGTTTTAATGTATGATCTGTGTTCTTTTTTATATTTTTAAATTATTCGCGATTAAAAGTAACAGTCGACGTTTTAATTGGGGTTTTCGCGAAACACTCGAAAATTACGGATTTTATTTAAAAAAACTGTAAAAACGAAATTGTATGTTTCAGAAAAGCAAATAAAATTGTTTTGTTGTAACTTTTCTACGAGCAATATGAACCGAGATACGGCGTGTTAATGGTTATCTCTTTTCGTCAAAAAATTAAATTTGATAGATTTAAAGTCAAATACCAGGAAACTGCTGCATATTTTAAGGAAAACACAAAAATCTTAGTACATAATCAGTCAGAAAAAAAGAAGTCTTTATCAGTATAACAATTAAGTGGGTTATTAGCAAAAAGGGTCAGTTCCTATTTTTTCTATAAAAAATTAATGAAAACAATCATCTTATTACCCCCTAAAAAAATAATTTTATTCCTCTGCAGGTATCTGTATACATTTATTTATTTTTGAAAAGGTTTGACCACTGTAGAATGTACAATTCAGGAAAATTTAGGCTTACAATAAAAAAAATCCGTATTATTCACCTTTTTTTTAAATACTCCGAAAATACTGGAGATAAAAACCAACAATACTTAATTATAGCGCTTTTATTGACTAAAATTTGACTATGCGGAGACTTTCTTTACAGTAAATATTTGGCGAGATATAGCCCTTTAAAACCTCTATCTACGAAGAAACAGCACCTTTTTTAAGCAACTTAAACTCCCACACTTTAAAAATAAAAACCCTAAGGGGTTTTATTTTATTTATAGAGCCTTGTAGCCTTTAAAAACTGTAGAAAATGATTTTTAAAAAATATCGCTATCATAAAAATAAAGGAGATAAGTTAAAAAAAAAAACTTTTAAATTTAAATAGGCCATTTTCTGAACATAATAACCTTTTTTTTTTTGTTTTTTTTAAATTTGTCATTTTAAATTGGTTAAACCTCTTGAATGTATTGGCAATACATAAAAAGAAAATTATAAAATAGTGAAGGTCTGCTTTATTTAGGGGCAGTTAGGGGTTCGTAGAAAAAAATAGTTACTGGCTTTATTTTGATCATAACTCACTTAATTGTTTTAATAATTTTTTATTTTAGAGAAAAAGCAGAATATGTCCCCTAAACCATAAAAGAAAAATTGATTAACTTTTCCTTTTAAAAATGTGGGTAAATCGTTTCTTATTAGCAATTATACTTTGGCCACTGTAAATTGATAATGAATACCTAGTAAGTAACTTCGGTAACTATAGTTTTTAACCAATAAAATACATTTTTATTGTGGTAACAACACGAAAAAAATCGAAAGGCGTTGTGTGCTATAAAAGTGTAGCGCAAGAATTGTGTAAAATATATGTTTATTATTGACGTTTTAAGTATAATTTTTGTCATTAATTTTTTCTTATAAAAATCAAGAGTCCTAAAGTTTTGTAAGTGAATGATAGTAGCTACCAACAGTAACCAAAAATGAATCTTGACTACATTATAGTAGTATTGAAAACGGTAACATGAAGTTCTGCTACAAAAGTATTAAATACTACTGCACATTATTTGCTACAAAAGCGGAGCAAGTTTTACTACAACGCAATGTGTACCTGGGGCCTATAGTGCTACACATTGTAACTGTGTAGGTTACAATTGCATGAATAATTGCCGGATTTTTTCCTTATAGGGTTACTGACTTTTTAAATCAATGAAATACATTTTTTGTTAAGGTGGTTTTCTTAGTTTATAGTGAACAGAGTTACGATATTAATAAATACTTAAATAAATAACGTTTTTATTTAGTCTAACAATTTTTACTAAAATAATGGTTCTTAGAATTATTTAGTTTTAGTTGTATCTGACAATAAGAACAAAAATTTGCGGATAAATGTTTATTCAAGTGATTTTTTGCGACTTTTGGTCCCATCGTAAAGTTTTGTTAAAAATACCTGCAAAAAAATTTCTGAAAGTTTAAGTACTTAATATCAATATTAGGTACTCGCCCAAAGCGTGTGAAGATTTTCCAGTTAGCAAGCATTTTATGTTATCGTCTTGCCTAATGACGAGATTTTTGGAGAATTTATTGATCTGCAGAAGTGTCCATTGCGGCAGTCGTAACTTACACTGAGGAGGTAGTACGGGTCCCTGAACCTATTTTTTCAAAAATTCTCGTTTTTATGTTATTTGTCATAAATGACTAGAGCTACACAAAAAATAAATGCAAACTGTTAATAAATATCCTAATAATCGAATTGCCAAGACCAACAGTTTTCGAGATATTTGGCGTTTAATTAATTGAACTATGAAATTTTTACGGATTCCTGTCTTAAACTTTTTAAGTCTTTTTTGTTTTTTTATTACATTTTCCATTAATTATCTCAAATGACCTTGACAGATCAAGGTTCTATTATATTTAAGCTGTGATCCAAATAAAAGTGAAACCAAAAGTTTTTTATAACTATTAAATAACTTTTTATTCCTCTAATATACTTAAATAATAAAAACTATATAACCTTAATATGTCAAGGTCATTTAAGATAAATAATGGAAAATATGATGAAACAAAAAATAAAAAGTTTGAGACAATAATCCGTAAAAATTTCATAGTAAAATTAATTAAAGGTCAAATATCTCGAGAACTATTGGTCGTAGCGATTCGATTACCAAAACGTTTTTATAAATTTGTTTAACTTTGTCATTTTTTTTGTGTAGGTCCTGTCATTTATAAAAATGACATAAAAACAAGAATTTTATGAAAAAATAGGTTTAGTTACCCGTACTACCCCACCAGTATAAGTTACGACTTCGCCGCAATAGACACTTTAGTAAGGCATTCAATTTTCAACAAATTTCGTATTTTGGCAAGGCAATAACATTAAATGCTGCTGAGCTATAAAAATTAAAAAATAAATCAAAGTCTACGTGTTTTCTAAATAGAAAATTTCCACACGCTTTGGGCGAGTACTTAATATTAATATTAAGGGCTTAAACTTTTAGGAATGTTTCGCAGGTATTTCCAACAAAATTTCACGATGGGACCGAAAAAAGGAATAGTTGCAAAAAAATCACCCTAATGTTTAAATGAACTTTTGTCCTTAAATTCTTTTAAAATTGTGTACTCGTATTTTTAAACACGTTGTAATCAATAAAAAAGCTACCAATTTTATAAATACTAATAAAAATAAAGCGCATTTCTCAATAAATTAAGGTTTTATTAAAATCAAAATACTGCAGACTGAGCCTAAGATAACGACTCGAAGTTAATGAGGTTTCCTATATAACAGGGTGATTAATGATATGAGTTCATTGTAACGCTTTTTGACAGAATACTTAGAACTATTGGTAAGGCTGACCTTAACCTAAAAGCCTTTGCTAGTTATTGTGAAATCGATCGGATCTTAATTGCTGTCCGTTACTTTAAACCTAAAGAAATTTTGTTGAAGTTTTACAGGCCAGGGTTTTGCAGGTCGAAAGAATTAGGTCATGTAAGTAGATAAAACATTTAATTGATACAGGATAAGATAATGAAAACGAAACGAAACCACGCTTGGTTACTAAATACGTAAATAAATCGCGTTTAGATAACTACTGTTGGGCATATCAAGTACGATTAGTTCATTAGACCAGGTCGTATGGTCGCGAATGTATCAAAGATTATGTTTAAAATAAAATGCTGATTACGACGTCCCATGTTGCCAGCTCGAATTTTGGTCAGTTAACCGCGCGGTTGGCTTGAGTTTATATGAGTGCTGTGGCAAAGTGAAAAAATTGTGAAGAGCAAAAAAAGAATTCACTCGAGACAATTGGAAACAAACCAAAAATAATTGTGCTGCGTTCAACGTAAAGCGAAAGTTGTGCAAGGTATAGGTGGTAAAGCGTGTCACACGGCGTAGGTTAAGCCAGGAATTATGTGCGCGAATAAGTTGTATAGGTGCATTGCACCCATACATATCACCTCTTGGGTGCATTGGCCCCCATGCACGTTTTGGACAGTAATTAGCCAATAAATTAAGCTGACCGGCAGTTATGCATAATCAATAAACTATCAAACTAAATTAAATAGCCCTAATAAAATTATTTAAACTGAACACTTATTTTTAAAGTCCGTAATAATATTAATACACGGAAATACAACTAAGCGACAGAACATTTGAAAGAAAGTCGAACGTAGGGCAACGTCGTAAAATATGATATCGCATCAACCTAACGGATAACCAAATTTAAATTAAAAGGTTGTTTTAGTGTTAATCAATTAAAAGTCCAAATTCTTAATAATTTACGCCAAAAATTTTTATTCTGTTAAGTTTATGTAACTGAACGTCAGGTACAGCTGATTGATGACGTGCATCAACATTTTTTTGAATTTATACAACAGCTTTTTCTTAGAAATTAGTTAATATTTGAAATAAAAAAAAGAATAAATAGAAAATTCTTATATAATTATATGATTGTTAATAAAATCCGATATTTAATGTAATAGTCCGTTTTTGCAGCTCAAAATGGTCTACTTCATTAAATAACTGATCACATCTTTTTATTAAAAGATAATTATCTACAAGTTTTTTATTAACATTTTTTTTTCAATTTCGAATATTAACTGAGCTACAAAAAAACAATTTTTCGACGGTTTTTAAAAATATCTAGTATGCCATGATTTTTTGGGAGAAACAATAGGTGATTTAAACTAAAGTCTAAAAACTATTCCAATTTAACCAACTCTTTAGTTGCAGTGGTTTTATAGATCCTTGTACTTAACATAGGAAAAAGCTCACCCTGTATAATTTAAATTACCATTTGTTGCAATTTTACTTTCAATTTACACACAAAATGTAAATTAAGTTTAAAATTTTAGGAAGTACAGAGCGGTAAATTAAATAGTAATACATTTACCAATGGAAATTGTCGCCATAATGATTCTGTTTTTAAGTTAGGATAAGACGACAAAGTTTAAAGCATATCGACATACTTGACATCGAAATTACTATCCAGCAACTTATTTTATTTAGCGCAACCGAATAGTTTTTAAATTAAGGGACGTTATATAGTATCGCCCGATGCCAATTTATGTCGTTTAACCAGAAGTGATATAAAATTTGATATTTTAAATGAATTACCCTGTATATTTTGAATGTTTGACTTTGACAAGTCATTTCTAATATAAAACATTAATTATATTCATAACCTAACTCTTTGGTTTTAGAGAAAATGGCGTTTAAGAATTACCAAACAACCGCACAATAAGAAGTTTTATGGGAAAACAAATGAACATCACAAAAATTTAGGATACTTAAAATAGTTCTTTTAAAATAATTTTTTTAAGCTATTTCTGATATTAAACCTAGTTTAAAAAACGGCGTTTGAAAAGGTCCAGACGACCTCACAATAAACAGTTTCATGGATGGATTGTGTCGCCGTTTTTTCTAAAACTAAAAAAGATAGGCTATTGATATATTATAGTCTCATATTGGAAATAGCTTAAAGAATTTAAATCTTTAAAAATATATAGGGTGTTCCATAAAAATTATCAGGCTTATCAAATTTATAAGTTTGAATTTTACAGCACTTCCGGTAAACAAGAAGTAGTATTATTGTATTGGCATGTAAAAGAGAGTCTTTTAAAAAAATTATTTAGAGCATTTTAAATCTTTGTGTTGGTTATTTGTTTTCCCAAAAACTGCATATTGTGCGGTCATTTAGACATTTTTAAACGCCATTTTCTTTAAAACCAAAAAAGTTAGGTTATGGATATATCCAAGGTTTTATATTAGAAATAACCGGTAAAATTTAAATCCTAAAACATATACAGGGTCCTCCATTTAAAATATCAAAGTTTATATCACTTGCGGTTAAACCGGAAGTAATACACAGATGCTATTATATCTAATATTGACATCCGGTGATAAAATTGGAAAACTATACGTTTTGCACTAAAAGAAATAAATTGCTGGATAGTAATTTCGTTGTCACCCGGTATATAGTTTTATTTAGTGTAATCGCTGTGTACTAATGCGAAACTCCACCAAGCCAGCTACCGTATTTGTGTAAATTTTGTTTAAATAAAAGTGCGTTTGACCTAATTTTGCGAACTTAATGCGATTGAATTTATCCTTTAACATATTAGGTACGTTCACTTTATTTAAGTTAGGTACTTAAAAATGGAAATAGTTCGTTAGTCGTGCTTGTTAAATACAAATATTAGTTTGTTAAGTTTTTTTTGCAGTTTTAAAATTAGTAATCAGATTTTAATTATTTCTTAAGGCAAAGATATACAAGATGCGACTAAGAATTATTTTTTTAATGGTATCACCCTGTATATTATATTCCCAATA
Source organism: Listronotus bonariensis (assembly GCA_014170235.1). NCBI lineage: Eukaryota > Metazoa > Arthropoda > Insecta > Coleoptera > Curculionidae > Listronotus > Listronotus bonariensis. Next base: position 41,471 of record JACEGR010000480.1, on the reverse strand, counting down.
AAAAGATTTTTCAACTTTTGTCTTTTTAGGAAAATGTAAATTTACTAAGTTTCTAATGAAAAATAAAAATTATTTTTTAGATTTAAATGACCGTATTTTTGGAACTAATTTAGATATATTTATTAAATGTAGAATTTTCCTAAAAGGTTTTAAAATATTTTTTGAAATTGTAATTTATTATGGGGTGTGTAACAAAACCTATTTTTTTTCCTAAAATTGTAAAAATTGATTACTGATTTGGAAATTACACAATGAACTCAAAAATTTATATTTTTACCTATTTTGTGCGATAAAAACAAGAAAGTAAAGGGGGTATAAATGTATAACTTGACACCTGGCACAAATTATTTTCAAATATCTCAAATAAAAGATTTAAACATGGTGGCTAATATTAATAATATCCTTACCTTAATGCAGTATTTTTTGAAGAAAATTATGTAGTAAAAATATAAACGCAATTTTACTAGCACGCTATATTACCACCACAAGCGTTATAAAATAACTACGTACTGAACACTTTTAAAAGCCTTTTTATATTTTAAAAACGTAAAGAAATTAGTTATTCCCTATGTATTTCACTCTCTTGTAAAACTAAACATTGACAAAGCAATAAATAAAAATTGTCGTGTTGCAGTCAGTAATTTTTCAAATGTAATTGGTTCGAGTAATACAGTGTCCGCTAGAAATGTTAAACCATATGGAATACTTTTTATATGTAATTTCTTTAAACAATTTATTTATGATAAAAATCTTTGTATACACCGAAACTAATAAAACACTTACCAAAATTTAAATAAATCATAGCGTATACAAGGTAAGTTAAAACTTCCAAGAACTTTTTTAACTACCATAATCCCAATAAAGTTTAATTTTTAACCTTGTAATAGAAAATTATAAAAAAACGACGTGGAACATTAATCTGGAGGGGCTTCTAAATTTAAGCTTTATGAAACCACAAAAAGCAAAAATATACCTTTGTTTTTTAAGTGATCTAAATGTACTTACATACTTTAAAAATAACAAAGCTTAGATATTTTTTAAAAATGTAAGAGCAATAAGGATAATTTCCGGCAGGTTATTTAGTTTGATCTAATCTGGGGTAAATTTAGTCTTGGGGCTAGGGCTATTTCGTGGTTCCGATCAGTGTCTACGGAGTTTTAGAGTGTATTCCTATGGATTTTGACCCGCTGAATTCAAATTTCAAACTTGCTTTTGTGATGGAAGTGGCGGGAATTTGTTATCAACAAATTGATTGTTTATAGGACTCTAGCTCCTAAAATAAAATAAATGCAAACATTTTTTTCAAAGAACATCTAAACTGCTGCTCAATTAAACTGCAACTGGAATTTTTTTTGTAAATTTCAAATCGTTATTACTCTTAAATAAAATGCAATAGCAAAATGCGGCTTTTAAACCGTTTTGTAGGATAACTTTTTGGAAAAAAATGGCCATTTCAATTTATGTAAATTTTCTCTTATTTTTATTCTACAGGGTGTAATAGAAAAGTCAGTTTTTTTACAAAAACTTTGTCAAGAGCGACATTCTACAATTTTTTTTATTTTTTAAATGTATAGTGTTATTCAGTAGACCATTTTGAAAAAACAAGTATGGCAGATTTTTGATATCTGCTCCATTTTTCATGTTATAATTTTCATTTTTTCATATTGTACTCCTGTATTTAACAGTTTATCACAGCGATTAATTTTTCAGATAATTTACAATGTATATAAGTACCCTTTAAAAACTGTATTAGAATTTTATTTCTAAAAAATTATTAACGCGTCAGTAGCGTCGCAAATGTAATTAAATTGTATTTTGTTTAAATATCAATTTCCAAAGTTTCTGTGAGCACCACATATTCTGTATTTAAGATTTTAATTGTTTCTTTACAATTTTAGAAACTACGGACATTTATCTTGGGACGTCAGTGGCGTAGATATAATTTTTCTTCTGAATGCTCTTTTTACACAGAGGATTATTTCATGGAAGTAATAATTTGTAATTCGGGTTATTTTAGTGTATTTATCGATTAGCTTAGAACAAACGTTAACATTTTTTAAATCTTAGTAATATTAGAAAAAAATATGTAGGGTGTTTCAAAAATTAAAGCTTCCACATTTGTATTTTTTTAAATGAAAAGCAGGGTGTGAATCCTTAGATGATTTTACGAAGAAAGTTCAAATAAACTTATGTTCTGACTGTCCTAACTTTTTGAGATACAGGGTATGAAAGTTAAAAAAATATATAACTCTTTTTATAACAACTGTGATCCTACTCAACAAATTTTAATAAAATTTGGTACACAGCCACTATCACATTAGGGGCATATTTTAAAGTACAAATATTTTTTTCCTTTTAGTGGCGTTCGAGAGGGATTTAAATTAAATATTTTTAAAGAAAATCATAGTACGCCACTGCTTTTTTTGAAACAAAAATTATTTTTATAATTTTCGTTTACTTTCTAAGCAAATTTAATATCATGTTATTATTTTGTCCGACGAATAGTTTTTACTTAATAAAATATGAAGCATTTCTCGGCATGTTCATATATTGTCAAAATTGATAAAAATGCCTTATTGGTGTTTTGGTAAAAGTGGCAAGGTTTATTTTTTTTTTAAAGCTAGTACCTGGATTTTAAATCTCTCTATTTAATCTCTCCAATCTCTCTATTATCCAACTTTTACAATTCTGTTATAAGAACTTCCTGCCAACATCTTTGGTATCCGCTCACTAGTTGCATAGAGGTTTAGGGTCATTATAATTGTTTAAGTTTCACACCCTGTATCTCAAAAGTTAGGATAGTCAGATCATAAGTTTATTTAAAATTTCTTCGTAAAATCATCTAAGGATTCACACTTTAATTTTCATAAAAAAATGTGAAAGCTTTGAATTTTTGAGACACCCTGTATATTTTTTCTAAAATTACTAAGATTTAAAAAATATGTTAACGTTTGTTTTAAGCTAATCGATAAATGCCCTCAAAATAACCCGAATAACAAATTATTACTTCCATGAAATAATCCTCCGGTAAGTAAAAGAGCATTCAGAAGAAAAATTATATCTACGCCACTGATGACTTTTTTAAAAAAGTAAAAAAACCGTCCCGAGATAATTGTCCGTAGTTTCTAAAAATTGTAAAGAAACAATTAAAATCTTAAATACAGAATATGTGGTGCCCACAAAACTTTGGGAATTGATATTTTACCAAAATAAAAATTTAATCTACATTTGCGACGCTACTGATGCGTTAATAATTTTTTAGAAATAAAATTCTAATACAGTTTTAAAACGGTTCTTATGTACATTTAAAATTATCCGAAAATATTAATCGCTGTGATAAACTGTTAAATACAGGGAGTACAATATAAAAAAAAATTGTTGAAAAAAATTATAACATACAAAATGGAGCAGATATCAAAAATCTGAGAAACTTGTTTTTTTTTAAATGGTCTATTAAATAACACTATATAATTAAAAAACAAAACTATTCTTTTTGTAGAATGTCGCTCTTGACAAAGTTTTTGTCAAAAAACGGACTTTTCTATTACACCCTGTAGAATAAATACAAGAAAAAATTTTACATAAAGTGATATGGCCATTTTTTTCCAAAAAGTTATCCTACAAAACGGTAAAAGCCGCATTTTGCTATTGCATTTTATTTAAGAGTAATAACGTATTGAAATTTACCAAAAAATTTCCAGTTGCAGTTGTTAGAACCGGAGAAATAGCAAAATTAGTGCAAAAGCATTGCAAAATTTGCAAAAATTACGGTATTTAGGCAAATTTTCACTTATAAATCGATTTGATTTTAAGTAAAGTGAACTCTGTAATAGCTTAAATTAAAGAAAACATTTTCAGCTTTAAAACTAAGCCCAAATTTTAAATTAAAATAATATTTATAGCAAAGTTATTACAATTATAGACAGATATTTTTTTAATAAAAAAGCATATAATTTGTTTATACGGTTTTTACCTACTAAAAGTTTATATCATAGCAAAGCAAGTTACATGTTAGGATTGTACGATCCAAGACAAAGAATTTGGTGTATTATACGTATGATTTTAAGTATTTTTTAATGTAATAAATCAGTTTTAAAGTGCGCGTGTCGTACGCGCCGTACGACTAAAACCGTATATTATAAGTATGTACGTATAGGGCAAGAATTACAATATTTTCGACAATACTATTTTATTTTTTCACAAAAATTTATATATATACATACATTTTATTAACCTAATTTATTTCAAACATATATGTTCTTCTTTATTTAATTTATTTATTAATAATTAAAAAATATTGTAAATGACTCGCTTCTAGTACGACAGCATTTTCACTCGTGTACAATATTCACTTTCGACACTTGTTATGTATTATACTATTGTATAAATGCTAAAGAAGCACATGCATGAATATACTTATTAACAATTAACAAGTACTATCCTAATTATTGGAAACATTTGAAACAGGTGGGAAATTTAAATTTACATTTTACAAAACTAAATATATATTAAATATTTAAGTAACAAATAAATGTTAATTAAAAACTAATAGTTGCCGCTACTAACGAAACAAGTACAATCTTATTAAAAAATGCACCGACAATTTAAAGATATTTTCATACTGTACTTACATCGTTATAATTATTATTGTTCAATCCAATAAGAAATAAATAAGAAAATATGTAAGAAATAAATTGGGTACATAAAATAAGTATATAATAATTTTAGTTACAAATTAAATCGGTAATTTTTAAAATATTGTAATTCATGGCCTTACGTACACTCATACTTATTATATACGGTTTTAGCCGTTCGGCGCGTAACGACACGCGCACTTTAAAACTGATTTATCATATTAGAAAATATATTTAAGTCATACGCATAATACACCAAATTCTTTGTCTTAAATCGTACATCAAGTTTGCTACTTGCTTTGCTATAATGTAAACTTTTAGTTGCACAAAAACCGTATAAACAAATTATATGCCTTTTTTATTAAAAATATTCGTTTATAATTGTAATAACTTTGCCATAAATAATATTTTAATTAAAAATTAGACTTAGTTTTTGAAGCTTATATTTATATTATTTTATATTATAATATTCTCCTTTAATTTAAGCTGTTACAGAGTTACTTTACTCAAAATCAAGCCAAGTTATAAGTGAAAATTTGCCTATATGCCACGACTAAATAAAAAAGTTAGTTTTTTATTAATTTTTAATAAGCTGGCTCTGCTTTTAAAATATGACATAACTTTTTAATTGTAAACAAGTTTTCAACATATTTTTTTCTTGGTTTAAAAATACCGGTAGTTTTCTCCTGTGTCACATTCGTTAATTTGCACCTACCTCGTATACGATATGGATTATTTAAATTTTGATAAGTGTTAAGTAAGTTTCGGTATATGCAAATATTTTTATCAGGAATAGTTTTTTTAAGATATCAAAATAACCCAATAACCTATTTAAAACAAATGAGGCATCCAATACAATTTAGTTGATGGCTAAACATACAGGTTATAATTTCTTAGCTCATTTTAGGAAGAAAATATTCATATGAAGATATGTCCTAAACTTCCTAAAATACAGGATGTTAAAATTAAAAAAACAAAAATTTCGAAAACACCTATTTAAGTTAAAATTGTTATACTGGATATAAACCTGATTTAAATAAGTATTTAGTATTTTTGTTACATAATAGCTTATTAATTGAATTAAAATTATAAAACCTAATTTTAAAAAAAGAAAATCCCACAATGCTTCTTTTATGGTCTAAAAATATACAATTAAGTGAATTTTATTTATTTATTTATTTTTCATAAACTAATCAAGATACGAAAATTAAGAAACATAAAAGCTGTATTTTTATTTGCTTAATCAAAAGAAAGCAAGCAGCTAGAGACGTCACTGGACTTATTAAATGTAATTAAGTATCTAATAAATTATCTTCTTAACGTCATTAATAATATTGCCCAATTAAAACAAAATTGGGTAAAGAATAGATAAAATATTTAAAAAAAATAGTTATTTTTTGGAAATTTTAACACTCTGTATCTCAAAAGTTAAGAGGTATAGGACATATGTTTATATAAACTTTTCTTTCCAAAATAAGCAAAGAAATCATACCCTGTATTTTTAGCCATTATTTAAATTAAACCCTGTATAGTGTAAAGGGTGTCCGGAAAAGTGAGGCCAAAAATAATAGGAATGATACAGTAAGCCAAAATAATGTTTCTCAAGTACTACACATACAAAAAAAAGTTCTGGTTAGTTAGAATGAAAAAAATGTATTTCATTTATAACTTTTGAACGGTTGCCACAATAATAATATTATTTGGGCTTTTAAATTAACTTATACCAATGCTTTTTTCATAGGCAAATGATTGCGCAGTAAGTCATAATTATACAGGGTGAGCCAAATCTTTGTCGTTTATTGTATGCATTTTTTACAGAGATAAAAAATTTGACATTTTGCTTTGACCGTTTAATTCCTTTATAGTTTTTGTACAAAAAAAGTATACTTTATTTAAATCGATATAATGAACCGTTTTTCATAAAATCGCATTTTAAATCCAGACATACCAGCATTTTGTATGTAATTAAATTATATTTTTTTTTTAATTATTAAAATGTGGTAAATAGAAAATAAAAATGGTGTTTGAGAGCCTTAAAAACCCAATAATACAAGTAAAGACTGTTTTTTTAATAATTTTCTTTAAAAAATTGAATTTTTTTATTACATACAAAATGTTGGTCTGTCTGGATTTAAAATTTTTATTATTTAACTAACTTCCGAAGAAAGCACGATAGATTTATTTTTATATGAAGTACTAATATTATTTTAGCTTTCCGGACACCCTGTATAACTTTAAAATTTTTATTTTACGCGTTAAATAAAATACCCGCTACTAAACTCGACATGTCAGTCCTTTAAATTCTTTTAGAGCTGCACACATAGTTGTGTCAGTATCCAACACTGCTGGGATAAATTGGACGGTTATATAAAATTTGATGAAAGTAAATAACTTTTATTGAAAAAATATTTTTATATTTTTGTCTCAGTCAGTGGTGTAAAAATTTTCTATATAGAATATCACTGTTGATCTTTAAATGTAAATAACTTTAAAAGAACCACTACCAGCACAATCTAAACTGTGTCACAAAGCCGAAATTTTACAAAATGCAAAAATACATATACAGGCTCTCCATTAGTGGAGTTTACAAGGGGACAAATGGACAAAAAATTTATTATTTTATAAAAAATTTTGCCTTTAAAAAAGACGAAAGTAAATTGTTGATTTTCTATACAGGGTTCGAAAAAACCTTAAAACATTATTTTCTCCTAAAGTAAATTAACCTTTGTGTTTATTTTTAAGCAAAATGTTATAAGGAAAATTTATTTAGAATTTTGTAATTTAAAAAAAAGTATTATTTATAAAATTTTATTAAACTCCATAATTTGGCGAAAATGCCTTGATCACATTTGTTTAAAGCTGAAAAATTGTGTAATGCAAAAATCTGAAGAAAGCAGAGATTAAAAAAGCAAATGTTTAGAGTTTTTTAGTCATTTTATTACACAAATTTAAATTATAGAATTTTTGATAACTTAACTAATAAAACTTAACGTTAATAAATAAAATAAAAATGCTATTCTATATAAAAATTTTAAATAATATTTTGCTTAAAAATGAAAAATAAAAACGGTTTACTCTCGGAGGAAAATATGTTTTTGAAGTTTTTAAGCACCAAGTATAATAATTATTATTATTTGCCCTTTGTAAATTGTTTTCTTTTTACAAGTAAGAGTTTTTATTAAAAATAACTTTTTCTCAAAAATAAAAATGGATAAAAAATATGTTTTTCTCCATTTGTCCTCTTGTAAACCCCATCCGTGGACAATCTGTATACAAGGTACGTTAACACATTAGATTTTTTAATATTAAACACCATGTATATTATACTGCAATTTTTAAAGGCCAATAAAGTTATTTATATTTCTAAACGTTTTTTTATATATAACAATTTTTGATATAAGCAAAAATTCAGATATTTTACTCTTAAGCAAAAATTGTATTTTTAGAAAATCCTTGTAGATGATTGTTACAATTAATTGGTTGCATTTAAGTTTTGGATCATGAAGAATCTGTCCTAAGGAATAACTTTTCTTTGTAAAATTATTAATAAGAAAGTTTACTATATTACCCAAATTTACGTAGACACACTCTGTATTTAATATTTTTGGAATTATAGACGCTAGAATCTAAAATACAAAATTAATTGCCATTACACAGGGTGATTCTTAACCTCTCCGCATAAACTTATAAAATTACGACTAAGAATGATAAAAAAAGTTGGTGAAATATCTTTAATCTTATTAGTAAAGAAAATTATTCAAATAGTAGAAATACACTAACAACAACCATAACTATTAGTGGAATATTAAAAGGCATACCAAAAATCTTCATCAATAACCTTGTTTATTAGTTTAGTTAGGAACAAAAAATTTGGGCAAATATTCTCTAACAAATCATTGTTAAATATATTTCTTTTATTATTTCCAAGTAAAATATTTTACTTCTTTTATTATTTGTCATTACTTGTCGTTACCGATAATTTCCCAAGTTTATGCGTAAGGAATCACCTTGTATATGTTTCAGCAGTAGCTATATACAATAAATTTACTTATGGATTGAGCTCCTACTATATATACCTTATTTAATATTTTTTTTCTACTTGCCATTGCTAGGAAAATTTTAATTACTAAGTACGAGATTTTCTAGTTTATTTACTTTTTAATGGATAACCGTTTTACTTTCAAAAGTAAGACGCATCAATTGCGTTTGAAACTGCATTATTCATAAAATAGAAATCTGCATAATCATGGCTTTAAAATTCTTCAGAATTAATATAAAAGTCAACTACGCCGTTAGCAAAATTAAACTTTAATAAATATTCAATATAGTTTTAAGCTATATCTAAATTTTGTTTGGCATTTAAAATTTAACTGGATTGTAGTAAAAAATATTATAATTAACACATTTATATGTATTAACATTAACCAAGTTACCGGGTGGTGTAAAGCCAGACTGACCATAGGAAACCTCATAAAAATTTTAATACCTTTAAATATTGGCTTTCTTTATAATTTTACAACAAAATCATAATGAACTATTTTAAATATATTATAAGATAAGCTTACACACTTAATTTTATGATTTTTAAACGGACCAATTAAAATTTATTTGGACTAAACTATTTGTTTAATCGTTGAGTACCTTTTGTCAAGTCAAGCGCTCATTCTATGCTGAAACTTCATGAATGTGGTTGATACCAATTATTTTATTACTAAAGTTAAAACTCATTTGCAAAAGAATCCAGATCTTTGCGGTGTAAACAGGCCATCGATGACAACCCCATCAAAGACCTATAGATTGAAAATTTTATTACTATTTTTATGAAAATGTTAGAGGCTTGGTGAAAATATACTGACTAACGTATTGAAAATAACAGTTACCTAGTGATAGTTTTTGTCTAAATATAAGGCATCAATAAGGCCAGAAAAAAGACAGTTTAAATATCTTATATTTATATTTGTTTCCTTTAAAGTACGATATTTACAGCTCAAAGAGATTGCAAATATATTCTTTTGGCGTGACAAGGCAACACCGGAACCCCATGTGCACTGGGACCGTGTTTAGATAGTCTACAAAAATACCCCATCATTTTGTTAAACAACAAATTTTACTGATAATAACTTGCTAAGTAACAACATGCACTTTACAAAATGAAGGAGAATAAAGCAACTGTGGGCATTGCATTAGTATACTATTTTCGCAAATCATGCAGTGCTGTCCCGAAGTTTCTCCAAGTACTTTAACTTGTAACATTCTCTTTTTGCTAGTTGTTGTTCAGTAATGATCTTTTTCACAGGGATAATGTTTAACTTATAATATTTTACTCTTTTCTGTGAGCGCCAGATTTTTATCTTTTTCTTATTCTGTGGCTAAAATGTTCTGTTTTTATGACTACTGTTTATGAAGGCACATTTATTTAGTTACGAAATTTGTGTTGACAGGTGAACCGGAATCATTTGTATTATGGAACTTATGAGTGTGCCAGTTTGTAAGAATCCACTAGTAATTATTAAAAAATAATGAATAACTAATGGAAAATTAAACGTCAATAAAAAATATACATGACATTTTATTTATTACTTGTGAATTCATAGGTACCGGGTGTCAAGTTATAAATTTACATCTCCCCCCTAACTTTTATTTTTATCATACAAAAATAAATTTAAACATCAATTTGTTGGGTTTATTCTGTAGTTTTCGAATCAAAAATTGTACTTTTATTATCTTCTAAAATATACAAAGTACGATAAAAGTATGATTTTTTTTAAAGGAACACCCTGTATATTATATCACCGTTAAAAAGATCTTTCAAAGAGCTTAAAAAAATACATTTAATATATATATATATTTATTAGTTTTGGAAATATGGCTAATCAAATCTGGAAATTAAATGTTAATTTCAATTAGGTATTATCATGGCAATAATAATGCAATTAGTAAGTCTCTTAAAAATTCTTTGTATGCTCATATTTTTGAAACTATAAAAATTGACATGTTAAATAATATATTTTTGAAACGCTTCTTAAAATATATTTTAAAGGTGATTTATTATACAGGGTATTCCATTTAAAAACATCGTAATTTTGTCGTACCCTGTATATTTTAAGAAAATAAAGCATTCTGATGACAAATACAGATACTAATAAATCCAGTAAAACAGTATTTTTGTTTGTTTTATACGTTTAAAATAAAAAAGTTACAGAGCTATAAATGTATTACGTTCTTAAGGCAAATTTAAATTTTTTTAGTTTTAGGGAGCCATATTTCCAACACTAGTAAAAATATATCAAATGTGGTACTTTTAAGCTCTTTAAAAGTTCTGCTCACATACGTCGGCATCGGACGAACGGTACGGATCGGAAAAAATGGTTTTAATGAAATTAAATAAAGCGGTGCAGCTATGTGCCGGCGATTTGCACCGAATTTATAAAATCACGCAAAAATATAGCAACCCAAATTAAAATCCTGCCATTACCGTTTCATATGTGCGATTCAAGTCAGAAATTGAGTAATTTGACTAGAATTTAAGCCGATTCCTACTGGAGGGTTTTAACCCAGTGGTTTTATACTATGGGTAAAAAGGCGCTAACTTTTAATATTTACCATGGTTTTCCCATAACTCGCATGTGCATGTGTATGATTTAATTTCACCAAAACTATTTTTTCTGATCCGTACCGTCCGTCCGATGCCGACGTATGTGCGCGTACCTTAAAAGATCCCTTTTAATGGTGATAATATACAGGGTGTTTCATGTAAAAAATCATATTTTTGTCGTACCCTGTATATTTTTAGGGGGTATTTAAAACCCAATTACTGATTTAAAAACTACAGAACTAATCAAACAAATTAATATTTTTATTAATTTTGTAAGATAAAAAAAATAAAAACGTTAGGGGGTGTTAGTTTATAACTTGACAACGGGTATGTATCAGCTATGCAACGATTTTACAAATGTTTTTTTTAAATAACATTAATTTAGCAATTGAGAAAATAATTAAATTAAGTTGGTGAACTTCTATTATCAACGCCCTTAAAATAGTCTATTACAATTTTATTGTAAATTTATTAGTTAAGCAAATATTTACCAGTATCACCTAAATTTACATGCGATTTCCTGTGGTCAGTCTGGCGATGCATTTTATGGGATAGAATCTATGTATCATATACATTTGGGTAAAGAAAAAATGTTTTGATTAAAAAATGTCTATCATAAATATTTAAGTTATAAAAAAAATATGTTGCATACCTATAAATTTTAGTTTTTTAGTGTTGTTCTAAAAAGACATAAAATAGTTAAACACCGAGGTTAACTTGTTAACAGTATGCTCTCGTATTTTCCCTATTTTGGGTAGTAACTTTGAACTTATTTCGGAAGGGTATTTCAGATTAGAGTTATTATGCAGAACGGTGGACCTAGTTTCAAGTTCAATCTTTAAATTTATGCATCAAACCTAATACTCACCATGGTCATATGCATAGTAATGACGTGAAGTAATTTTAGTTGACGCCGCATGCATAACATGACCCCAAAGAGTAAACAGTGATGAATAGCTAATTTGTCAAAACTTGACTATATTTTAAATAATAAAAAAACTTAGAATAATAAACAGGACCTACTGTCAAAAAACCGGAGATTTATTTGCGTACAATATTACGACAACACGGAATTATTTCCATTTTTTTCTTACTGCCGACTCCCGTAAAACTCGATGCCGATTTTACTAAATTATACTTTGCCAGTATATTATCGACGGTGGAATTAAATCTTACTATAGAAGAACGATAGTTGTTTATACAAGAAAACTCTTGTTTTTTTGTATTATTCACCTTAGACCGGTACCGTCACTATGATAAGTTTCTGTGAAACAGGCGAAATGCATCAGTGAAGAGGGTTCTGGTGAATGAAATGAAAAGCGAAAACTCTTTCTTAACTGTAAAAGAACGAAGTTTTCTTTGCGAATTTGGAAGACTGACGCAAAATAAATCTGTGCAAGTTGCAGTGATATAAAATATAGACTTCAGCTCTTATACCAAAATATAATTTAATCTATTAATATCAATAAAGTATCCCCTAATTGAATTTCAAAAAATCAAATTACACACGCATATCAGATTTTAGTCAATACCGGGTGCCCCTAGCCGGTGGCTTACCTGTAAATCTTTTATTTTTTAACAAAATTAAAATGAAATTTGGTTCGTAGGTATAACACATAAATGAGCATTGTTTCGCGTATTTAGTTTTTTCCTATTTCCTCTGATTTAGTTAGAAACGATCTTAACTTTTTAATTTTAAATGAAACACCTGGTATATTTTTACTAATTTGAATAAAAATGACAATCCGAGTACAATGACACTTTGGGCTACTCTGTATTGTCACAGAGTCGCCTTAAGTTTGCAAAATAGCATTTATAATCCTAAGTAAGATTCTTCTAAAATATTGATGGTGGCCCACTATAATAGTTTAAAATAGTATTTTTTCACCGACAGTTTGATACAACACAATTAATATTTTAGTTAAAAGTATATCAGAAAAATTTGTATTAACTAATTAGGTTCTCTTATATTTATAACCAGTACATTAACCTGCTTCTTTTGTAACAATCCTTATCCTAATTAAAGTAACCCATAATCACCTTTTGCCCCCTAAGTTCTCTATCAATAATACGAGCTGGCTGTTGCTGTTACAGAAAAAAATGGTTAATAACGATTTTTAAGATACACTGTGTAAAATGTTAATACTCTATTTAGCTGTTATAGTAAGCCACCCTCGATCCATTAAAAAAGACTTAAGACCATTAATACGATATTTCAAAGTTTGGACGACACTGTAAATGCTATAAAAACATGAGATTGTCACATCCATTTTTCCGTAACTACCTGTTTCAAAATTGGTCCAAAATATGGTACAGTAGAATAAAAATTAAAATAAAGAAATAAAATAGAGGTAAGATGTAAAAAAGGTAACAAATTAGAGTCATTGTACTCGGAATTTAATTTTCTATTCTTATAAGAATTAATATACCGGGTGTGAAAAAAGTGAAACAATGCATATTTATATGACATACCTACATACCAAGTTTTTATTTCAATATCTTGAAAAAAAAGTTATAGGGGTAAGTCACCGGTTAGGGACACCCGGTATACTGTGAAATAAATTATTTACAGCAGACAAAAAAAAATACTACTAAAACTAGGCTAAAAACATGAAACATAAATAATAAATTAAATTACAATTATTACTACATATTAAACCCTTTATTCACTGAAATTATACTTTATGGACAATATAGAACTTTCTATTTAAAATGATATGGTCATTATCTATTTTTTAATAAAATAATAAAAGCCTAGTAATTCAAAGCGCTATTGTTATTTAAAACGTTTTTGAATAACACGTATTCTAATCCAATTATCTTAAAGGGAAACTGTTCGAAATTTGTTTAAAAAATTTGGTTTTAGTAAATTATTTTCTTAAAAACATTACTAATTAATTGCTGTTTTAAGTTGTATATACAGGCTGTTACAAATTCGAGGAACACCATTAGGATCTCGGAAAGGGTAAGAGATACAGGGTTGGTTAAATTGGGGCAAAGTTGCGCATTTTTATGCTTAACATTATTTTATTTTAAAAATTTGCAGCCGTTTTGGAATTATTCGGTAAAAACCGAAATTTTGCGAAACAGTTTTTATTTTTCTTGGGTTTATTTCAAGAGACATTTTAAAACTAACGATAAATTAACATTACCACTTTTCTGTTCTGTAAAATGATGTCACTAAATTTAAGATTCGACGTTTCGTCTTTAGGCTACCTCATCAACTTAGTTTTTTAAATGGGCAGAATATTTGGTTTTAAACTAAATACACTTGTTTTTTAATTTTAAGTACAATGATATAATCACTCTTTGATTTTGTACGACGTTTCGAATCAAAAAACCACCATCCACTATTTAATCCATTAAAAATTACGTTTTTATTCCAAACGATATTGAAAACTTCCATTTAAAGGTAAATATGCATCTATTTATTCCTATTACTATTTATTATTATTCCATTTTAATATCTTTATTTTGTAATTTAACTAACAAGCTACAAGAATTGTAATCTACCTATACGTAATAAAATAGAGAATTTAATTTAATCAAACGCCTCTATCAACTTTATTGTAGCCTGTCATAAAAAAATGGATGCATAGAAACCTGTACACGGAAATTTTGCAGGTAAGTATAAGGTTTGGGGGAAAAGCGTTTTTGTAATGGCGAAATGGTGAATGATAATGGTTTTTCGGTTCGAAACGTCGCATAAATGTAAAGTGTGATATATCGTTGTATTTAGAATTAAAATACGATTGTATTAAGTTTAAGACCCAATATTCCGCCCATTTAAAAAACAATCTCTTTAAATAAAACGAGAAAAAATTAAAAAACTGTTTCGCAATATTTCGGTTTTTGCCTGATAATTCCGGAACGGCTGCAAATTTTAAATTTTTAAAATGAAATATTGTTAAGCATAAAAATGTGCAACTTTGCCTACATTTAACCAACCCTGTCTGTATCTCTTGCCGTTTCCAAGACCCTAATGGTGTTCCTTGAATTTGTAACAGCCTCTATATTAATTTATTTCATATTTCTTTCGACCTTAATAAATTTCTTATTACTAAAATAAACGTATTTAAAAGACTATAATATTTATAGAGTGCATATCTTTAATGATTTATTTGTTAAACGGATAAATTTTCAAAATATTAACTTGGGGAGATAAAAAATGATGCAAAAATGTTATATTTAAAAATGAAATTGCCAAATAAAGTTTTAATTACGGCAGGAAAAAATGAAATGAAAAAGAAAATCTTGGGACACATTATTTTAGAGCTTCGAAGAAGTACTTCATATATATATTTGTACTAAGTACCGCTACTTTATATTCGAGGATTGTAAAGTACGCATCAGGAGCTTTAAAAATGTTTTCCTTATATGGTGCCCAGCAGCCTTCCTAAAATTTTTATTTGCCCATTTCACTTCTAAATATAATATTTATGCAACAATTTTATATACCAAATTTTTTAAATTGATCCGGGCAATAAATTACAATAGGGGAGAAGGTAATTAAAGAAATGCACTGTATATGTGTTTTATTTGTTTAAATTAGGTATTATTAATTTTTTTAATAAAAATAGGTAAAATTAAATTGGGTAAGATTATATTACCAAATAAAGTATATAAACCTCTTTTTTAACCGACTTTAAAAAAGGAGAAGGTTATATGTTGGGCACCTATGTTTTTTGAATATATTTACACCAATTACTGCGTTAATTGTGGACCGATTAAAAATATATATTTTTATTCGAAAAAGTGATTTTCCGCGGTGGTCCCATAAAAACTAAGTCAGGATCGCGATAGAAAAGATACTAGACTTATTTTTTCCCTCTGACGAATGTTTTTCGTGCAGCTAAGCTGCCTTTAGAAATTATATGCTCAAATATTGACCTATGCTGGTCGTTTAAACAATCAAGGTAGTAAATGTAACGTCAAAATTTTCTAATTTGTTATGTGATTGTCATTCGGCTAACTAATCTTTTTAAATTTTTTTGTATTGTGTAATTAAGTGTATTTTATTTTTGTGTTTGTGTTGAATAATTTTGAAGTCGCTTTTTATTAATGTTTACTTATTCTACAACAGAACCTATTAAATATTACGGCAACTATAGTAAACCTGGAAAACAAGTTTTTATTTTTTAAATATTAAATTACCCATTTTATAAGTAAGTACAATCACGTTCTAAGAAGTTTTGCTTTCACCTTAAGTAACGCCGTGTTTACTTAGGGATTTTTAAAGTATGTCTCTTTGTTACACAAAAATAAAATTTAAAAATAACTGTTGAATAAAATAATTTATTTTTCTTTAACATCCAGAAAGTGCTTTTATTGGCAAAAAAGTTGTAACGATTTTTATAATTTGTTGGAACAATAAGAGGTCTAGACAGTACCAAAAAATTTTGTTACACAACTTTTTGTCTGAAAAGTTTTATTAAAACATGTCTAGAGGGTTTTTTGTTTTAATAATGTATTTTATGTTATGCCACTTTAAATATCTTCTTTAAGATTAAATTAACGATATATTATAAAGAGATTTGTATGTCTTTCACATTTTTAAAGAACTATGTAGTCCACAAAAAAATGTAATTTATTTTTAGTACAGAAATTGTCTTAAATATTTGGTCTTTTTTATGTTGGTTGGTTTAAATCAAGGTTGGTCATTCAACGAATGTTTGCACTGCAGTCTGTGGGCTTATTGTGCATTCCTCTTTTGTTACAGAACCCCGCTGCCCTTTATCAAGTCTAGCAGATTTCTGCCAAGATGCTTATACGGGAGAGGATTCCCATGTTTTTAAACAGACAGTCTTTTGCGTGTCACTGCATTGCAGTTGTTGTATGTGTGAATCTGTCTCCTCCTCTTCCCCACAAAACCTGCATGTTATGGGAACATTTTAAACGCCCATTTTCACCACAACAGTGGCCTGTCAGAAGTCATTCTACTTGTCTTAACTGGGTATATATATTATATATATATTAATAACATCTAGCCGAACGAACTAACCAATTTTAAGAAGAATTAAGTATATGTTTGTATTGTTTTACTTATAAATATGCTATTAAGCTGTTTTTTTAATACTAACCAATATACGGAAAAATATATAGGAAACTAAAAATATTTCTTTTATTTGTATTATTTAAATAAAATATCAAAAATTTACCATAGTCAGTGTGTACATAATATTTTTGTCAAAATTATTAGATAAGTTGCCACTCGTGACGCCACTGGACTTAATAAATATATTTAAGTTTGGGTTTAATTAGCCCCTTAATGCATGTTGGAGGACCTCAGTTGTTGATTTCTTAAAAAGATCGCTAGTGCTTCTCTTACATTTTATTACCTGTTTAGACAGTCCTAATATGGCCCTGGACCGTGCAACCAACCCAGCTATTCTTTAGTTTCAAAATTTCCAAGAACCCAAAGAAGTTCTATCCTGTTGTTTCCGATGGCAAGGATTTTTAGGCACTTTATCTTGATTTTACATTTTACACCATGAGCATCCAAGGCTTATACAGCAGCTTTACTGAGAAAATGGAAATGGTTTGGTTGGGGTATCTTCTTTTTGCAGACTATGTTGAACACATGCAAGCATAGTACAAATTTCTGCCTGGTATACATAGGCTTGCTTCTCTAGTAAAAGCTAAAAGTCACTTTGGGCCTTACCCCAAATACACCTGCATCAACTCCATTATTTATCTGTGTAACAAATCAAGCCTCTGTCAAGTAATGGAGGTGTTCCATTTTTCCATCTGTCAGAATCGCAGCTGACTTTATATGGTTTTTAAAGTTGTAGACCACGGTCGTGTGATCTGATCTCGCGTTCAAGGACAGTACGTCGATGATTTCTGTTGCCTTTATGTAACTGTATCTTCCAGCATGTTGTGTCCACATCTCAGTGTTTATAATACTGTAGGAGCCTGTTGAATGCGTTTGTTTTGATTAAATATGTTATTTGTTAGGCTCCTTCAAACATGCTTCTGCATCTCATCAGGCACATTTTTGCTTTGGTCAGATTGTTATCTATTGATTTCATGTTGATTTAGTGTCCAGGATTAGACCTACGAGTAGGTATTTAACTCCCCTAAATGTTTTTATCCGCTCACACAGGAACATATTTAGGTTAGTTCTGGTTATATTTCTTTGCTGTGTAAACGACAGTAAGTATAGCAGTTTTTGTCAACGTCTTTTTTAAGTTATTTTTACTCAGATATTTGACGATTGAGCAGAAGAGGTAATTTCTAATTTTATTTATTTGTTAAAAGTTTAAAGACATCAGGAATCGACCTTGAGTTTTCTAAGTTGATAGTTGAACTCTTTAAACTTTGGATTATTTCACATAAATTTACAAGAGCTCTAACTAACTTATGTATGTCGTACACTATCCCCAACAAGACCGGACTAGCTATTTCGGGGCCCCTTGGCAATGCAATTCTCAGGGCCCCTTTAAATAGAGCCAGATCAAAAAATTAAGGTTTAACCACACACAACCGCACCGAGTTAGGATTTGGAGAATTTTAAAAGCACTTTTCATGCCCTAAAACATTTTAAAGCATTTTTGTCAAGCTAAATTTATTGTTTTATGTATGTATTGTATATCTCCTTGTTTAAATAAAACGGGTTTTCCTACTCATATCTGTTCCTTT
This sequence comes from Listronotus bonariensis, assembly GCA_014170235.1. Taxonomy (NCBI): domain Eukaryota; kingdom Metazoa; phylum Arthropoda; class Insecta; order Coleoptera; family Curculionidae; genus Listronotus; species Listronotus bonariensis. Next base: position 22,601 of record JACEGR010000480.1, on the reverse strand, counting down.
TCATCCAATCTTTGAGTGTAGTATACATAAAACTCTGTTACCTTATTTGTGAAAGTTTATTTTACGATAAGGTTTAATTTAAAGCGTAGTAAAACAGTCTTATATTACAGCAATTTTATTAAGTACAAAACTTTTGCACCGCATTCCCCTACATTTCACTAGCGAGATGCCAGCTGCGGGCTTGTTGCGGTTATGTGTGGCCAGTCCTTTACTTGCGCTCTTGTAATCTATGTTGAATTTTGATTTTTTTTCCGGCAAAAAAATAAAGAGCACAAAAAAGGATGTTAGGTGTTTATTATTTTCATTAAGGATACAAATATTAAAATTTCATTTTGATATCACGATACCCTTTTTTTAGTGTAGCGGGGCCCCTAGGCAGTTGCCTGCTTTGCCATATGGATAATCACTGAATCCAAATGCAATTACGCAAGCTCATAAACAATTTATTCCGAACAAAGCCTAAGGCTTAAACTGTATTACCTTGTAATAACTACCTATATCAACTTGGGCTTTTGTAATCATAAAAGGACTTTGAGCTTAATAATTAATTTTTAATATTTTACGAAAATCAAATACAACCTGAGGCAGAATATCAACTTACATATATGGTTTGTAAACCTTTAATAGGGGATAAACAATGAGATTTTTTTTGCCAAAAAATAAGTATTTTAAAAGGTAAAATATTCCATTTTTATTTTACTTATTGTTAGTGGTAATTATTTTATAATTTTAAAATATAAATGTATTGAGCACTTCGTTACTTCGTAATAGTCATAATTAATTATTGTATTAAAATTAAACAAGTTATTTTAAAAAAATTTACAGGGTGTTTTTCAATTATTGTAAAAAAATAGGGCGTATTTCTAATATAATTATATAAAAAAAAGTTCCTATAAACATAGGTTAGGAATTTTTTTTTAAGATACAGAGGTGTTAAACTTTTTAAAAACCCTGGTTTTTATTAATACATTAAAAATTTTAAAAATTACTTATTTAATTTTAATAAAATTTATTAGTGTTATTTACAATAATACGTATTTCAAACTTCATTAATTCATTTTAAGTCTAGTGGCGCCCCGAGTAGTACTGAAACAAATATTTCTGACCAAACAAAAGTACGTTACCAACTTTTGAAGCTTTTTATATTTTGTTTAAACTAAGCAAATAAAAATACGACTTTTGACTTTTAACATTTTTTCCCAGCTAGCCCCAAAAAAAACTAATAAAACGCTATATATTGCATATCCCTAAAAGCCTGAATATTTTCTTTTAAAAAAATGTTAAATATTACTTATTTCCAACAAATACTATAATAAATATTAATAACATCTAGCCGAATGAACTAACCAGTTTTAAGAAGAATTAAGTATATGTTTGTATTGTTTCACTTATAAATATGCAATTAAGTGTTTTTTTAATACTAACCCATATACGGAAAAAAATATAGGAAACTAAAAATATTTCTTTTTATTTGCATTATTTAAATAAAATATCAAAAATTTACCATAGTCAGTGTGTACATATTTTTTGTCAGAATTATTAGATTATTTGCCACTCGTGACGCCACTGGCCTTAATAAATATATTTAAGTTTGGGTTTAATTAACCCCTTAATGCATTTTCGAGTTAAATAAAAATAACCTTTTTTTAAAGGCTCTGCTACGGTCTTAAGGAAAACTTCCTAAAGGATAAAATAAGCAACTAAAATAATAACAAAAAAAACAATTATTAATATAGCCAAAAGGCTTTCTAGCGACACATCAACAAAGTAAATTATCCCTAAATGAGAAACAGTATTAATGATACGGGTCCCCCAAATGTGTTTAGCAAAAATTACTGGTAGAATAGAAAATTGTATGTTCGGTTAAATTAAGAAAGTAGGGTCCTTTTTTGTATGGGAACAAAAAAGGGAATGCTGAAATAAGAAAAACAATATTTTTCAAAAGAAAGGACCTCTTTTGGCGGCAATTTTTTTTTTTTTGAAGCCCTCAAACTCATTGTGATACGGTGTCCCTCTAAGGCACGCTACGCCAATGATTAAGCAAAATCGAAATATATTATCCTCCAAATAATATAAGTAGTATCGATTTTTGGAGCATTCATTTTAAAAAACAAACATTTAAAAATTTAACTTTGAAGGTTAAAACTTTAAAACAACATTATGGGAAAAAATATGGAGCTGTATCATTATTTTATCATGTAGAATGACCATAATAAAGCAAGATCCCAGGAACCCCAGACCTTCCTTATTTTCTCAGAAATAAAATATACCAAATTAATAATCTAGTATTAGTATATACCATGCATGTACGCACATTTTCTGTCTTGAGCCGACGACCAAATTACAGGTACCAGGTGTTAAAGGTAGATAAAAATAGTACTTACTTTTCTTAAGATCTTAGTGCTGATTTTTATGTATATATTAGAAAATTATTAAAAATTGATAAATAATACTCGTCTGATACTAGACTCATTTCGGCGGCCATAATTTATACCAGGCGCTTTAAAACCCTCAAAAAATAATGTAACTTTAATTACAATCTCAGTCTTGATTTGTATACATATTACTAAGAGAACTAATTCAATAATAATTTTTTAAGGAGCCAGACCAATCAGAGGGGCCTAACACTTCCCCAGACACACAAACAAACGCTTGCTATGTATTTGAACGCGATCGTAAATGTAGATAGTTTTTTACAATTTGGTATTTATTAGTTTTGGACCTTGAGACCAGTTTTAATTTAAAAATGTTTGATCCATAGGTCATCTTGTAACTCCTATCCTGGGACACACTGTATATTTTTAATTATGCGGTAATTATTGGTATTAATAAATGTAAACATTATTCTTTATTATTACTGAAGACCGATTAGAATATTAATTAAATTATTAATAACAAATTTTATAAATCTATCTACAATCACTGTCGCGTTCAAACACATGCCTTTGTGTGTCTCTGGGAAAGTGTTAGGCCCCTCTGATTGGTCTGGCTCCTTGCAAAAATTATTATTGAATTAGTTTCCTAAGTATTATGTATAAAAATTAAGACTGAGATTGTAAGTAAAGTTATATTATTTTTTGGAAGTTTTAAAGCGTCTGGTATAAATTATGGCCGCCGAAATGAGTCTTGTACAGACGAGTATTAATTTTAAATTTTTAATATTATTTTTTTTTAAATATACATACATAAAAATAAACACTGAGATTTTAAGAAAACACGTACTATTTTTATCGACCTTTACCACTGAATACCTGTAAATTGGCCGTCGTCTCAAGCTAGAAACGCATGGTATATACTAGCACTACATTATTTGATATATTTTATTTCTGAGAAAATAAGGAAGATCTGAAGGCACTGGGATCTTGGACTATAACCGCAACGAGCCCACAGCCGTGCATCTCGTTGGTGAAATGTAGGGGATGCGGTACGGAAAGTTTTGTATTAAATAAAAATGCAGTAATTATACTAAGCTTTAAATTACATCTGATCGTAAAATAAATCTTTACAAATAATGTAACACAGTTTTTCCTACACAATACTTAAATTTGGATAAAAAGAAACATAGATAAGTATTAAAATCTGTTTTATTTAAAAGACTTAGCTTGACAAAAATGCTTTATATATTTTTGGGGGCATGAAAAGTGCTTTTGAATTTTTCGAATTAATCTCCCCATTTTCCTCTATCACTACGAATTCGAGCTTGGTGCGGCCTTGGTGAGGTGATGTGTAGCCAGACCTTTAAGCTACGTGATTGATTTTCGAATCACCCTTTCTTACAATACTCTTAAGCACTTTGCAACTGAAGCATTTTTGTGCCTTGACACTAAGTGACAAGCAGTTTTCGAGTTTTGAAAATTAAATAGAAAAAGTTTGAATTGGACCATTACTAAAAAAACGACCTCTTCCCCTACAACATCAATTTCCTATTCAGAAAATCGCTTACAATCGTAGGACCCTTTGGGTCTCTTTTTAGACACTTTTATTACTTAACAATATTTATGATCCTACGTTTACGGTGAATAAGAAAACCCAACGACGTACAGAAAGAAAAATCGCAGAATTTCTTTTAAAATATATTTTTTAAAGGTTAAAAAAACTCTTTTGGGTTATTCGTAGTAAAAGGTCAAATTGTTTTATAACTGTTATTACTAAATTAAATAAAATTTACGGGGTCTTTAAGCCCAAGTTTAAAATCTAGCCATTTTTTTGATATTTTAGGGAAAGAAATGAAACTTTTCTATTTCGTGCAAACTTTTAATAAAATCTAAGAAGCGTAACAGAGCGCTTTCGGTAAAACCATCATCTGTGCTACATACAAGCAAGAATTGAACTGTAAAAATGGAGCATATTAGGGGTATTTAATTTCCTTTAAAAAATTTAAAATTCAAAAAGTGTTTGTATTTTTATAAACGTAAAAATCAAATCAGAATTGATTTTTATAGCTGAGGAGAGCAAAATAGATATAGTCAATTTGTGAAGGTTAAATGTATAATAATTTTACTTGTAAAAAGGAAAAAGTTAACCAAATTGCAATAAGAGTTCAGAACTTACTTGTCAAGCAGAAGTTACAGTCCTAAAGTGCGTAAACAAGTCATACAATTAAAAAAAAATGTTTCACATTACACATAAAACAGTCAACACATTAAAATATGGTAAAAACCAAGGGGTAACAGTTTAATATATGGTTTTCTGCTATTTTAGGTTTTTTTAATTATTATTACTTACATATTTTAGACACTCTTCCTAATAAAACGTATCCAATATATTCCGTTTAAAAAATATAAGTAAATAAACTTACTGAACCGGGGAGTAAAAAAGGGTGCTGGGTGGGGTAAAATTGTTAAAATTAGTTAATAAAACTGAACATCACATGTAAAATTGAGTAAAAATTTCATTTTTTTATATATTTATAAGAATAAAGATAAAAAATATGAAAAATATGAAAATTGTAAATTCATAACCTTAAAGTAAGAAAAACGACTAATAAACGTCAGTTATACCATGCAAAATATGGAAAGCATTTGGCAACATCGGAAAGGTCTGATTCTATTTTTATGAATGGATAAAAGAAAGAATTTACACAAACTGGATTGTGTATTAGTCTTAGGTTTAATTAAAGGGTTTAAAAAAACAACTTATCAGAACTAACCTCTCTACTCTGTCTTTTATTATTAAACATTTATACAACGTTGCCAATTATTCATATTTAAAGGGGACAAATGTAACAAAAAAATATGTTTATTATTAAAAAAACAGATATATCATTATTGCGCCTTCATATTATTATTAAGGGCAACTAAAAGATAACATGTAAGTCAAAGTATTTTAAAAAATCCCTAAAATAGCAGAAAACCGTATATTAAATAATTACCAAACAAACATCCCTAAATGGGGGTTAAAGTTTAAAACATTTTTCGAGAGCACAGCTTTATTTTTTTCGACCATTTAATTACAATAACGAACATGTGATTATATGAGGTAAAGAAACCAGTGTCGGGTCTATTGAGCAAGTGCATGAAGAAGGAAAGAGCAATCATATTTTCAGTGGATCAGAGAGAGGTATAAGGTGTCCCCTAGACGATTGATATTATTGCACAATATTGTGCATTGTGCAATAAAATTGTACGTCCAGAGCTAATTCTGAGGATTGCGCAATGATTAAACGAAAGTTTAAGCGAGTTTAATTTTTATTGCAACTATAATATCAAACATGAGGAGGAGGTTGTGTAGCTCACCGAAGCAGGTCGAGAGAGTCCAAAATTGACTATTGGAATTTTATTTATTGTATTAATTTTGAGTTACTTATATTATATAAATTTAAGTTTGTGGTATAATAGTATAGAACATTTATGTAATGTGAAAGAAAATAAAAAGAAACCGGGGAGGGGAAAGATCCTCACTCCTAACCCTCCGACATCCAGAGGAGGCACGCCAAGTGTCAGGAAAAGGCTAACCAGGATAGGTTAGTAAGAAGTTAGTGCACGAGGTAGGTTGTTGAAGAAACCTTGGTTTTTAGATAATTATTCAATTGATAAGAGTGTTATATAAAGATATAAAAGGGAAAGTGAGTCATCCAAGAAAGAGGCTAAGGCACATGACGCCTTGTTTGTGTAAAATTTTGGAATTTCTGTGTGGACTGAAGTTATGTCGTAGATTTGATGTGTGTGCCAAAGGCTAAAGTGAATCTTATTAAGTGTTCTGCTATTCTAGTTTTTAGGGATCTACAAGTTCTTTCGATATAAGAGCTGTTGCAGAAATCGCAATTTAAAAGCCATGCCACTCTTTAAAAGATTATCTATTTTATCCTTAGAGTTAACTAATTGTCATCCTAATTTATGTTTAGTTTTGTAAGAAATTTTTATGTTTTAAAAATTTTCCCTGAAACAGTAAGTGACCCGTTGACAACTCCATTAGTGTAAGGTATAGCAATATATTTACCGGGTTCTTTACTGGTTGATATTGTAGAAAAATTTTCTTTTTAAGTTTGGAGCTTGGTTTTCTCAGTTGATCGACTGACGATATTAGGTTCGAAATTATTATTATAAGCGATTTGTTTTAATATGTTTATTTCGTTAAAGTAATTTTCTTTTAACATTGGTATCTTGAGAAGTCTATTTATATAAAAAATTTATGTTGTATCGGATAATTAAAATTGTTTGAAATTAAATGGTCTGCCTAAGAAGGTTTTCTATAGATATATAGAAACATAGATTGTTTAATATTTTATGTATTGTAAAGCCTAAAAAATTAATTTTGTAGTCTGTTTCTATTTCTTATGTAAAAGAGATGTTTGGGTGAATGTTGTTTATATTTTTTAAAGATTGTTGGCACCATTCTCGTTACAGTCTAATGGTAAGTTAACATCTGACATTTATTGCATGATTTATATCAGACATACATTTTTAGCCGTTTACATTAGCTAGAATTTTTATCTGACATAAATATCATGCAATAAATATCAGATGTAAACCTATCACAAGAAACATGGCAGTCGTCTACCTATCTAAACCACTGTAGGATTTCTCGGTTATTGTTTAAAAGGATTGAGTGTGTTTCTAGATAGTCCATTAACATATCTGCTAAGAAAGGTGAAAGGCAGCTGCCCATTGCTAATCCTTCCGGTTGTTGATAAAATTTGTTGGTAAAAAAAAAAGATATCTTATAATAGACATAAATTAAGTAGGGATGTGATATTAATTACTATAGTTTAATTTATATTGTTTTTTAAAGGTCGGTAGCAATTTGGATAGTCTTCACTCTTTGAAACTGTGGTAAAAGGGTAGTTACATCAAATGATACCATTAAGCTATTAGGTGGTAGATTAATATTTTTTAATTTATTATCTAAATCCAAAGTATTACTTTCCCCATATCTTGGTTTGAAGCTTGTGAAAGAGTTAAGGAATTTTGGTATAAAAGGAGCTTACATTGAAACTGGTGAATTAGTAAAGCTTACCACTGGTCTGATTGGTATATTGAGTTTATGACATTTAGCAAAGACAATTATAGTTAGTGAAACTATAATTGTCTTTGATTTTAGGTAATCCGTATAACTTGGGCATTGATAGATTGCTAGGTCTCATCAAGAAAATTACTATAATGCTTCAGAATATTTTTAGTTTGTCTAATAAGTGTTAAAAGGATTATTATTTAAAAGTTTACAATTATTGTAATTTATAAAAGTTTTGACTTTCTGTATGTAAACCACACGTTCCATTATGCCTAGACAATTACCCTTCTCTGCTTTTGAGAAAACTAATTTTTTATTTCCACTACATTCTTACGCGCACACAGCCACATTCATTCCACTTTTTATGTTGTTTAAACAGACTAAAATTTAATTTACTCCAAGGTCGTAATGTGGATTTATGTTCAGTTAGCAATATTTTCGAAAATTACATTATTTTAGCCCTTTTTGTTTCTGACATATATACAGCAAACTACCCTTAATTTGAAACTAGGAATTACCTGCTAAAAACACCTTGTATAAATAAAAAGTTTAAATAGTCGAATGTGACTACGCGACAGCGTTGTATCGCTGTAAATTGCCTAAAAGCTTTAATAGACTATACCTTTGTATAGCCTATTCAAGCTAACTTCTTTAGGTTGGCAATGCGAATATTCTGAAATATGTTTGAATTAAAAGTTTGAAAAATTATTATAATTTTTGGTACATTCTGTATTATTTGCATTAAATTTTATTTAGAAAATAGAGGTGGCCATTATACAGAGTGTGTCAAAAATTTTGAGGTTATTTCTTTAATTTAAATATACCCTTGAACATAATTTCTTAGGCGACCCTCTAGCCTACCTTCGTTTAAATACTATATTTAATATAAAATAGTTTTTATCCGGTAAACAGATGGGTGCAGGTCACTTTCTATTCGGATCTTGGACTTAATATTTTTTATGCCAATCTTTAATTAACAGTGCTGTTTTATACACAACCGCATATACAGTGTGTCCCAGGATAGGTGTTACAAGAGGACAAACGGATTAAAATTTTTTGAATTTTAAAACGAAATTCCGGGAAAACTGTTAGCATAGTCGAACATTAAGAATTATAAAATTTTACTCCGATTGGTTGGTGGTAGAGTTATAACTAAAAATATGAAAAATGCCCAAAAGTTAACTGCATTTATTTCTTAAAAATGGAACATAATCGTATAAGAAAATGTTGTAGTTGAATTTCATGTCAAAATTTAAAGTTAAAGCATGAAAATTAAAAAAAAAAAAATTTTGTATTTTTTTTTAAATCATGCATTATAATTTAAGCAATGAGGAAAAGGGAGAAAAATATATATTAATAATTTTAAATATATTTTTTTAATTCGCTGCCAAGTAATTTAAAAAGTGTTATTGCGTACCGTAAAAATGGACAATAATTGTAAACTTGTATTTTTAACTTTAAATTTAAACATAAAATTTAATTCTCGACAACAATAACTTTTATAATTTTGTCGTACTTTTTAAAAATAAGGGCACTTTACTCTTTGTCATTGTTCATAGTTTTAGTTATAACTCGCCCTGTATATTAGTAGAGGTGGCGACGATAGCGCGCGCTGACCTCGGGCGACGCTTGCGCGCGCAGACTGAAGTTAGCTACAGGACCTAGAGCCCAAGTTAGGCAACCCGGGGCGCGCAGACTGAAGTTAGCTACAGGGCCTAGCGCCCAAGTTAGGCAACCCGGGGCGCGCAGACCGAATGTCAACGTTCTCTCTGACGTCACAAACAGAACTTTAGGAATCTTGTGCTACATCATATTAACCATCCAACTGCTGCTGCTGCCTTGCGCATTCATCATCGGACTTCTCGCTGGGGAAATAATTACGTACCATAATAAATTTAAAAAAGTCCAAAAACGCAGATGCCAGGACTCGAACCGAGGACCTTTTTATCAGTTGTTCATCGCCATAACCATGTCGCCATCGAAGCAATTGAAATAAAACCGTTAAACAATGTGAAGTAAGTGGTGGTGGTGGTGGTATATTTAATCAGCAGTTAGCTTATACATGTACGTTTATGCGTCTAATTGTCAACATAACCTCAAACTTATCTTAGCGTCTCACGTATGACATAACCTAGAAATAGGGTATATTATTGATTGACATTAGTTGCAGACACGTGGTTTATTAAATATATAGACAAAATGGTGAGTTCTATTTACACCCAAATAACATAATTATTAAAAATTTTAGTATTAATATTAGTAGATTTATAAAAATTACATTATTAGCAAAAAGAATAACTAAAATCGATATACTAGAAACCGAAATATACGTTAAAAACTGTTAAGGCCCTAATAATTTTTCACCTTCACCATTTTGTCTATATATTTAATAAACCACGTGTCTGCAACTAATGTCAATCAATAATATACCCTATTTCTAGGTTATGTCATACGTGAGACGCTAAGATAAGTTTGAGGTTATGTTGACAATTAGACGCATAAACGTACATGTATAAGCTAACTGCTGATTAAATATACCACCACCACCACCACTTACTTCACATTGTTTAACGGTTTTATTTCAATTGCTTCGATGGCGACATGGTTATGGCGATGAACAACTGATCCAAAGGTCCACGGTTCGAGTCCTGGCATCTGCGTTTTTGGACTTTTTTAAATTTATTATGGTACGTAATTATTTCCCCAGCGCGAAGTCCGATGATGAATGCGCAAGGCAGCAGCAGCAGTTGGATGGTTAATATGATGTAGCACAAGATTCCTAAAGTTCTGTTAATGACGTCAGAGAGAACGTTGACAATCAGTCTGCGCGCCCCGGGTTGCCTAACTTGGGCGCTAGGCCCTGTAGCTAACTTCAGTCTGCGCGCCCCGGTTTGCCTAACTTGGGCTCTAGGTCCTGTAGCTAACTTCAGTCTGCGCGCGCAAGCGTCGCCCGAGGTCTGCACGCGCTATCGTCGCCACCTCTACTTATATTATCAATACGAGTAAAATTTTGTACTTTTTAGTTTTGGAAAATGCAACCACTCTTTCTAAAGGGCGTTTAAAAATTCAAAAATGTTTGGTCAATTTGTCCTCTTGTCACCTATCCTGGAACACACTGTAAATTAACTAAAAACTGCACCTATCAATCATCACAACTGTTGATTTAATTCGATTCTGCTCATCACTACCTCCTCCACACTAGACAATGCCGTTTAATAGTCGGAACGTTCTAGATGGTTTTCATTAGACTAATCCAGGCTTGTCGATCTGACCGAGCGCTTATCTCGGTCACACTGGCGGCATATGTACGACCCTTATTACATTCCGGCATAACAATCTAATAATGGACTGTTAAATCACGTAGACAAAGCAATATCGTTGACCAAAACTAAAATTAGACATTGTAGCCTAAATTATAAAATAACAACTAAATATAATATTATGTATATAGAGTTATTTTTAGGTTAGTACTTTTCTTTCAAAACTGTATAAAATGCAAGGAAATAATAATTTTTTTCAATAAAACTTTGTCCGAAAATACTTTTTTCTGAGACACAGGGTATTAGAATTTACGGGAAAAAATGCCTTTTTATCATAACTTTCCTACCACCCCAAATATTTTCAGAAAATTTGGTACACTTCTTTTCGACCATTGCATTGATTTTTTTGCTGTATCAGTATTTAAAAAAATTACCAGTGGTGTTCGAACAAGATTTGTATTCAATTAAAAAAAAAAAATAGCACGCTACTGGTTTTTCTTCATATTAATATTATTTTTAAAATACCTATTTATATTGAGGTTAATTTGGTTTCTTGATATTTTTCGTGCGACGAACGGTTTTCGTTTTAAAAATAAAAGCCATTTTGATGCATGGCAAAATCAATAAAATCTGATATGGTGTTTTATTTTTAATTATAATAGCTTTCTAAGAGCAACATCTTTTTAATGACATTAAAATTGTAGTAATGTAAGTATTTTACCTTACTTTAATACAAGTTAGACCAAAACGAATTCTGCATACAAAACAATAACATTAGATTTTATTGATTTTGCCATGCATCAAAATAGCTTTTATTTACTGTGTAAGGCATTCGCGACCATCTTCAGCTAAACTCAAGTTTTTCTGGGATATTCGGCCGTCGTTGTAGATTTTGTATCCTTGAAGTTTCGCAAGCGCGAGTGGTTGGCATCCTCAGAAGGTTACTAGTAGACTACTTGCGTACTACTTTAAAAGCTTTTTTATTTTTTGAAACGAAAACCGTTTGTCGCACGGAAAAATATCAGGAGACCAAATTAACCCCAAAGTAAAAGAGTATTTTAAAAATAATATTAATTCGAAGAAAAAGTATTGTTCAAATGCCACTGGTAAAAACTTTTACAGCAAAAAATGTAACAAAGTGGACAAAAAAGTGTACCAAATTTTTTATAAATATCTGCTTTATTCCTTAATAAGATTGTATTTTGACCATGCCGAGAAACGGTTTATATTTATTTACGCGAAAACCGTAGATCTAATAAAAAAGTCAAAAGATTAGATTTGTTCCAAACTGAACGAAAAAAATATCTCAGACCAACGCAGTGGCGTAGCATATGTTTCTTAAAAAATATATACCTTAAACCCCCATGGACGGCACTTATGTTTTTCTGGTATGCCAAAACATGTCTTTTGATGCACCGGAGACATCTTCCAATTTTTTTAAAGATATTTAAATTGGTATAAAAGTTATTATAAAAAAACAAACATTTTTTAAATTGTTAATAACCCGTAGTTTAAAAACCAAGACGTTTAGGACATGAAATATACATACGTTCATATGAAGTTTTTTTCTTATTTTTCATTTTAAATCGCCCCTAAAAGTTTGCGGTAGAGTTACTGAACACCCTGTATATTGCTCAAAATTTTAACTTTCAGTTAAAAAAAAAGTGAAATTAATAAATATTGATTATAAGTAGTGAACTCGTGTATTATAAAGTACTAAAGAACTAACTAAAACAATTTGTTTAACTATGTTTTCTTACCTACGTATAACAAATTGAGAAAATAGTTCAAATCATAATGCTGGAAATTACCTGAAAAGAAAAACAACATGTGTTAGTTATTATTTTTTTTTTGTTTTAATTAAAGTTATCTTCTTAAAAATACACACAATACCCAATTATTTTTTTACTTGTTGAATAAAAAATATTAGAAAAATTGGTGCTCAGTCTTTTGATTACCCTAACGACTTATATGTAAATTGGTTCCCAACATGTTTTCGGTACCTAACCGCGTTTAAATCTGTACAAATATCGAATAAATAATCAAACAGAAATGTGCAAGTGTTTATAAATTTGTTTATTGAACTAACCAGAACCGTTTTTCTGGTTTGGCACAATTATTTGGGTAATTTCGGGATTCATGGAGAAAATGTTTAACACCTATTTATTTAAATACGCAACACAAACAGTCCCATCTATTTAGCAACCCATAATGTGAAATTTGAGGTTTGAAAAACAGCTCCGAATGGGTTACAAAATTGTCATAAATTGTCACTAAGTGTGACAAATTGATCATCCATATACAAACTTTTACACCGTGTTTAACATATAAAGGCTATTGAAAAATGTTTAGCGCCTTAAATTAATAATACATGGTTCAATCAAAGAGGATGCAATTGGTCAGAAAATGGTCAACATTGGTCAGTCTGATTAATTAATTGGTCAGCAAGATTAAAGTAGTTCTGTATTAGGTAAATGAATACATTCAAGAACAAGAAAATTTTGTGAGCGGTCCATAATTAAAACTTCTAGATTAAAAAAATTCTAAAAGCTAGTAACAATTAGAGAAATGGTCATAGGTACTTAATATTTGGTAAAAGATACTAAAATAAATATAAACAGTTTAAAATGTCAATGTCACTAAATGCTACATAAATATATTTAACACCTCAACATCAACATAAGGAGGTCGTTTCATGCTGTAACAACTGGTCACAAATTGATTACGATTAGTCATTAGGTCACAGCAATTGGTCAGCAGTAAAATAGAATTGGGAGAAGTTATTTTAAATTTATTAATTGCTACAAGAATATTTAACACTTCAATACTATTGTGAAACATCGTTGTAAAGCTCCTGACGAGTATTTTAGATCGCTACCAAGCAAGCACAAAAAGTAGTTATAACGTTATAAGTACGTTAACACTGAAAACGTCAACATCCTTTTGTGATGTTCTTGTAAACTCAACCAGTCTGTACTTTAAAGGGCCAAATGTCCGCAGCACAAGTATTTTTAAAATACAATCTAGGGACGTTATCAATAATTAGGACTATGAATGTTCTAAATAGGGAACAAATATGACATAATGGAATGCGCTTATAATGTTAGCGGAATAACATCCGAATAACGTTATTATGCGGTGTTTTTAAGTACAATCATAGGATGTTAACCAATTTAGGACTATAGACGTTCTGTATCGTGAGTACTGGTGACATCTGAACGTTAACCGAATAACCTTTAAATAACGTTTTATAAACGTTGCTTATAGGCCATACACATGGGTGTATTTAGAATTTTTTAAAAATGTTATCTTAAAAATAAGTTATGAGACCCACATCAAACGCTATTGGTCTCAAGAAACAATTTGGTGAAAAAAATTATTTTGGAATTTGCGAAAAAGTTTTTTTGTTAGTCCTTCAAGGGAAAATCAAAATTTTAAAAGCAAATCCTATATTTAATTTTTTTAAATAAAATTGAGTAAATTTAATTGACAAATCCCAAATTTCTTAAAAATATCTGTTTCTATTCTAACTATAGCGACTTGAAAGATTTTAAAACAATTTTTCCTTACAAAAATTTTAAATGCTCCTATAATTTTGAGAAAGATGCAAATATTTTTTGCCAAATTAAGGATTTGACAATAAAATTTACTCAAATTTATTAAAAAATACAAATAGGACTTGCTTTTAAAATTTCGATTTTGCTTTTGGGGGCCCATAAAAGTCAACTTTTTTTTCACCTAAATGGTCTTCTTGAAGCCAATAGCATTTGGTATAAATTTATTGTGGGTGCCAAAACATATTTTTGAGATAATTTTTTAAAAATCCTAAATCAGCCTATGCCATGAGACGTGGAGAGTTCTATATTTGAAATTTGTTCTCAGCGAAGGTTGATGGACATTTGCGTAATTCCAGACTAAATGTTTTAAGAAAAATCTATCATAGTACGTCAGGAGGAGGGAAATCAGACGCTAGCAGAGAACAAATTTTAAATAAAGCCTTCCTGTTTTCAGTGTTTTTATTTTCCTAGGGGTATTATAAAAAAAGGTAAACTTGGCATCTGCATAAAAATCACAGCAATTTTAGGGGCTGCACACTTACGGCTGCACAAATAAAAAAAACTGACTTCTCAGAAAAGCTCATAAATAATACACAAATTTAAGTTTATAAATCTTTAATTTTTTCTTACTCATCCAGTATTATAATTTTTTTCTTCCCTCGTCTTCCTGTTGCCGGCGTCGGCGTGGCGAAACCACTCCATAATAAAGCTTTCAAACTCTTTCTTTGTTACCTCTGTTTTTATATGTATTACTTCTAAAAATGATACAAAACTATTAAAAACATTTGATAAATCTGATTTCCCTAAATATCCGAAAACAAAATAAAAACTAAATCTTCCCTGGTATACGGGGTAATTCACGGTCGATAATATAAGGTTAAAAGTATAAAGAGGAATATAATAAAGATATCGCTTCAAAATTTTAGTGACATAGCCAGGGGAAGATTTTGTAGCTCCTAAACATAGTTTTAAAATGCAACGTTGTTGGATCTACTTCTAATTCCAAAGAACTTTCGTGTTTTTATGATGTGGGTCACGAGTATATTATACATATATAGAATCACTATTGCCTATTTTTATTTCTGTACCTAAAGTTATCTGCCAAAATAAAAAAGTTATGATGTAAATAAATTTTAGGTTTTAGATAAAGTACCCTCTGGCGTTATTTAAAAAAGTACTTTTCTCTTAAAATTTTAGAATCTGCACAGCTCGATTTGTGTGCCAAATATCAACTGGATTGGTTAAAAAATAAATGCAATATAGCGAAAAACCAAAATAAAAATTGAACTTTGACGGCTTGTAACACAAAAACGAATGGCATTTTCAAAAAAAAAAAAAAAATATATGAAGCTCTACCCTTATTTTGTCAAGTAGAATAACCCCCTTAAGTTTCATGATCGATTTTTGATTCACCCTGTATATTTCTAACCTGCCATCGACCGTAAATCATCCTGTATATAACTTTTTATTGTCTTTATCATAAGACAGGAGGAGGTTTAACTTAAGTTGGTGATGAATAGTGTTACCAACACTGGGTTATTATTGTACCTCACACTGTACCACTTCTACAAAGATTCATTTTGTGCACGGTTTTTGGGCTAGTAAATATTATGCCCTTTTACACTTTTTAAAAGGTAAGGGACATAATTTTAAATTAAGGGTTTTTATGTCCTTTGAAATGAAGGATGGTTGACAACTACAGTCTTGACAACCACACCATATACCAAAGGTAGTAAATAAATATAATAAATTATTCTTTTGACCTGTCCAAGAGCAAAGTAAAGCCAGTTGGTTTGAGAATAGAAAGTTACAAGTCCTATTGCTGAAGTCTCTAGTATGATTTCCTCCAAGGGTACTAATTAGTAACTTTGACTAAAATACAGGTATTATATTAGGTAATAGTACCTACTCAAAATATAACATAACAAAAATAATTTAAATAAATCCGCAACAAAATTTTAATTTACCAGTTTGCAATCCCAGTTAAAAATCCTTATAAAGAAAACATATTATGTTCAAATTTTCAACATATGAAAGTGAAAAGTATGCTGCTATATTTTATTTTTGGTAATTGTCTAGAAAGTGGGAGCAACTCCGATGTTAATAAAATTTGGTACAAGGGCACTTTTTTTGGGGCGCTAATCACAAATGTAAATTTTCTTTTTCGGAAACGTTTCGATCGCCAGATATTCGTCATTAAAGTTGAAATACAAGCTATCCTTAGTTTGACTATATTCCGCCTTCTTTTTCATAAAATTCGTGATATAACACTTAATTGGCACAAAATATTTTATGATCATCTTTAAAAACCTTTTTTTAGTTATTTTACACGTTTTTTTATTTAATTTTAAATCTTTTACTTCTAACGCTGCAACCATGCATATACCTATGTTTATGAATGATTGCAGACATGGTGACTTGATTTAAAGTGCACCTTTTATATTAATACAGAAAAGCATAAAATCAACAAAAAAAAACATGTTCTTAAAGGGTTTTTAATATGAAATAAAATATTATGTGCCAATTAAGTGTTATATCAGGAATTGTGCGCAAAAATAAGGGGAAATAAAGTAGAAATAAGGATAGTTTGAATTTTAATTTTGATGACATATATCTTGAGATCAAAACGTTTCCAAAAAAAAAGTCTTTTAGATTCGTGATCAGCTCCCCAAAAACCCCATATACCAAATTTCGTCAAAATCGGAGTTTCTCCCACTTTCTAGACAATTTACCTGATTTTTTATTTAAAATAATAATAGATAAAACTATAAGGTAAAAATAAAAGAAAAAATATTCAAAAACATTACCTGCCTTATAAAATCCTATAGACCTTAAAAACTTATGACACTTGTATAATATTTTATGAGAAATCCTATATTTAGATATTCTAAAAATAACAAAGCGAGAATAATTTAGAAAAAGATTATGAATAGAGGAGTACTAGTTATTCCAATTATATCGACGTATTCATTAGAATCAAAAGTATGCATTTTATTTTGAGAAAAGGATACCATAAAATAAATTTGATTAACTTCATACAAAATACTCTACAGGATTTGAATGCTCACAAGTTTTCATATAAACTGTTTTCATACAAAACTTACTTTTGGGTGTCTGGTTAAGCTCTTGTTCTACAGTGCGGCCACCTGCATTGGCCTCCAATGTATTTGCACAACTAGATCCAGTCACATGCTGTACATCATGAATTTTCTATAAAATCTAATGGTTTCGAGCGACTACCTTCATACTCAACTGATATAGACAATGCGTCTGTGCAAAGGCTATCTAAAATGCATTTTTAAGTTTAATATTTACAATCATCGAATTAAGTTAACCAGAACTAACCTGGCAGATTAACTGAGGAAATGACAGTTCTTTTCAAAATTTGATTTGGACCAAAATCTTCAGAATGACCTCTACTGGCATTTTTGATAAGCCTTTTCACAAAGCTTGATCAAGCTTGAAAGAGCGACAAGTCCTTGGCTGGGTTTGGTAAAACGTGGATTTTGGCGAACTTCGTGAACATCCTTCAACACTACAACTTAATATCATACTGCACATTCAATTAATTTTAAATATTGAAATAGCTAAACATAAAAAAGCTTTTAAAATCAAGTCATGCCCTTTACTTATAAACCTAACCTTCAAACGAAACAAAAAATACCAAAAATATACACTGAAATACTAAAAATTTGATATAATTCAACCAAGCTAGATGGTGAATAATCTAGAGACAACAACCAGCTACTAGTCGGCGCCGACACGAAACGTCTGATTCGCTAGCAAATGTTACATGCTAGCTGACGATTTAACTACGTACCCTGATAGCTTTTTACAGGCTTTTTATATAACGTAAACATGTGTTTATAGTATTTGCAGATGCACGTAATACGTTTAAATGTGGATAATCACATAACGTAACCATGTTCATATTGAGGGTGAGTATCCGATACGTTTCAATGTGAACATTTGTATAACATAGACATGTTAACGTTGCAGATACATAACGCATACGTTCTAATGAATATGTTTCAAATTTATTAACAGTTTGCGTTTCCTAGAGATACTACAAATGTGCATATAAGGACGTGAGAACTGCGATGAAAACAGAGCTTTAAAAGAACATCACAAAAGTTCATGTAACGTTCTGTGCTTGCTGGGTAGAATCTTCGGCTACTACAAAATGTCCGAAACTAATAAAGTTAGATATAATTAATGTGGTATTTTCTTAAAGTTTTTTTAAAGATTCTTTTATTGGTGATATTGGTAACAATGTATAGCATTGGCGTAAGACAAAAAGTACATTAAAAAAAAAACAACCTGTATGTTATGTTACCAATAAAAGATCCTTAAAAGAGCTTTAAGAAAATACCATAGTAGGTATACCTAACCTTATTAGTTTTAAAAATCTGGACATCCGTATCATGTATTTAGCTAAAGGTATTGACTTTATGTTCCTGTGTTATAAAGTACTTATCAGGAGCTTTAAAATGATGTGCTACAACCAGTGCCAGTATCGGCGCCCTGGGCGAGATTTTCGGCGGCGCGGTTGTAAAAGTAAAGGGTTCTAAGTTTTATAAATCGCGCCCTTTTCTCCCTAATATTGCTCCCTTTTCTTATACATTTACGAAAAGGCCCACATTTCAATGCTTGCGGCGCCCCTTAGTCTTCGCTTGCGGCGCTCCTTTTCTTTACCGTCCTGGGTTGTCGCCAAACCGAGCCCTACCCTAACGCCGCTACTGGTCACAACCCTTTGTGTTCTTTGATTCAAGGCGATATTGCCCTAATTTATTTGCCTCTAACTTTTCTAACATTTCGTCGGCAATATCACGAAGTAGTGGCGAATCTCACAAAATAGAAAAATTGACCAGAGCCATATTCCTTAAAAAAGTTACTCCCTAATATCATAAATTGGTACAAGTGAGATTTTGATAGCTTCAAAGTTATAGAAATATGATAATTAACTTCTTTTAGTTTACTAAGAAAAAAGTGGCGGAAAAAATTCCTAAAGATCGCGCTTAACAAATGAGAATGAATGAAAAAGATACGCCACTTCGTGATATTGACGACGATTTGCCCAATTTTAATTTGATTTTGTTTTTACATCTTCTAGTAGTTTTTATTGTATTTACACTAAAAGTCATAAAATAATTATAAAACTTTTAAACTGTCGCCAACTCTAGAGTAGTAATCAATAATAGTCTTCTTTCATCACCGGGCCACGTCACGTCGGTGTCGGTTAACAGTGATTAACGAACTGACCTACAGTATAAAAACGTGATTTTTTTAGCTTTGGCACTTTTTTAACTTTGCCACTTAATGGAGGAATTGAAAAATAACGATTACGGCGAACTTTTAATGGAAAGTTAAAGACCTTGCCCGAAAAATGACCAACAGTAATCGGTATTTTAAAACTTTTAGCTAGAAAGTTTTAGGTAAAGCTGAGATTTCTAGAAGATTGATGACCTGAAAAACGAAAGTTTTCGTCGTTCTGGTTTGTTTACACCTATGAGAATTTTTTCAAAAGTTATTGCTGCATTAATTATTTTCAAGATAATAATAATACTTGGGTGTCCGACTATACTTTGACCCATTTTGATTGCAAAGAACTTTAAACATATAAAGATATTAAAATGCGGTTTTTGCAGAAAGCCTTAGATTTTTAAAAGTATTTTATCATCTCCTCGCCATTTGGTTGCAAAATTTCAATAACAGCTAAATAACATTATACTAAGGCTTCTTTCCATAGGTAAACAGGTGTTCCGTAAGTCGGAATTATACAGGGTGCAAATTGTTTTTCTTATGTTTGCATTTTTGACACAGGTGACAAATTTGACATTTTGCTTTGACCGTTAGATTCCTTTATCTTTTTCTACAAAAAGGTATACTTTATTTATATCGACAGTTTGTCATAAAATTCCATTTTAAGTCCAGAAATGTCAGCATTTTGTGTAGTAGAAAATTACATTTTTTGAGAAAATTATTAAAAATGGTAAAATTATAAATAACACTCTTTATCTGTATTATAAAGTTTAAGAGGCTTAAAAACACCATTTTTATTATTTTTTCCACATTTTAATGTTTGTGTCAAAAATAAAAATGATTTTTGTTACATAAAAAATGCTGATATGTCTGGATTTAAAATGCAATTTTATCGAAAACGGTCCAAGATATCGATTCAAATAAATTAAACCTTTTTGTAAAAAAAAAATCAAAAACGTCTCACCCTGTATAGTTTCTACTTACTGAACAGCTATTTACCTATGAAAAGAAGCATTACCAGGAGGTTATTAGAAGCCCAAGTATCATTGGTACTGTGGCAACTGTTCAAAAGTTATAATTAAAATAGGTTATCTTTATTCTAACTTTAAAGGTCAATATCTCCCTAACGAAGCGCAATAGAACTTTTTTGATATGAAGTACTAACATTAGTTTGGCTCACTCTTTTAACCCTATTATTTATGACCTCACCAGTCCGGACGCCCTGTATAGTTAAAACATACTTTTAACAATTTTAAAACGTACAAAATGTATGAATTACAAACAAATTACTAAAAATTTAACCATATTCAACAATAATTATTTGTTTGTAATTTATATATTTTGTGTGTTTTTAAAATTGTTGAAAGTATGTTTCAACTATACAGGGTGTCCCAACTCTAACTTACATTTATACACGAAATAACTTCGCACCTGTACAAGATACAAAAAAACTTAAGTAAAAAATGTTTATTTGGACACACTCTTTACATTTACAGAACTAGCTATTATACAAGGTGTCTTAAAAATATAATTTTCATTTTTAAGCAGGTTTTTCTTTAATGGAATACCCTATATATTTTTACTAATTTTGACACTGTATTAAATTTTACATAAAAATATATAACACACCATACGTCAATATTTGCTGGATTTTGAGACAGCACTATGCTGATATACTTATTAACGACTTAAAGTGAAAGAAGAAAATAAAATTTTGGTTCTTATTATTTTTAAATAATTCTGTCACTATGAGAGTGGCCAATAATATATATATGTAATTAATAACGTTCCATTGTAAAAACTACTAATGGGTAAATCAGCTATTTAGTTTACTTTAGATATGTATTAACTTATTTAACCTGAAAACCAGCCATAATTGACGTATTGCTGTTTTTTAGTGCAATTAAGTAAATATGTATCTAAAATAAACTAAATTGCTGACATATCTATGAGTAGTTTTACAATGGAAGGTAGTTAATTACATGCTTATATATTATTGGTCACTATGTCAGTCACAGAATTATTTTAAAATAATTTGAACCAAAATATTGTTTCCTTTTTAAATTTAGTCGTTAATGAGTATATCAGCATACTGATATCTCAAAAACCATCAATTATTGACGTAGTGAGTTATACATTTTTAATGTACAATTTAATATGGAGTCAAAATATGTTAAAATATACAGGGTGTTTCATTTAAAAAACCTACTTGACAATGAAAATTATGTTTATGAGACACCTTGTATATTAACTAGTACTCTAAGTAAAAGAGTATATCCGAATAATTTTTTTATTTTAAGTTCATTTTTGTATCCTGTACAGGGTGAAGTTATTTCGTGTATAAATTAGGTTGAGGTTGGGACACCCTGTAAAATATTTTAAAAACTGATAGGGAGAGATAGGGGTTTACTACCCTCCGTCCCCCGGGGAGCTTATTATCTCAAGATCTCTGACGTCATTCGAAATTTAGGAATCTTGCGCAACGCGTTGTTTAGGGCGTGGTCCCTACTATCTGTCAAACCATAAATGTCATCTGTCACCTGTCAAATGTCACCTGTCACCTGTCATATGTCAAAAATCACGTGACTAGGAAAATGGCCGCCATGCGTAGGATACTTGCGCTATGGTCATAAATTGATTTGCGCAAACGCGAAAATTCCAAGTCATACCGTTCGGGCGCTATCGACTAAAATCGTTATTTAACCTTGATGATGAGTCATTGGCGCGCGGTTTAAATTTTTTAAAAATAGTGTAACGTCATACCTATCGAATAGCGAAAACCGCATGACGCCATCTTTAGCCATAAGGGCGCTACAGCTGTTTAAAATATGGCGAGAGACACCAACCAGCGATTAGGACGGTAACCCCATAGCAAAATTAACCATAGCGGCCTTATTATTAAACTTAGAATAATGAAACTTGAACAAAGAATAGTTGCTAACGGCAAATAATTTCAAGGTCAAACTTGTCACATGATAAGCCAAAAATTCTACGGTCCCCCCGGCACCCCGCGCCCTCCGCTTAAGCCGCCGGTTTAAGCGGAGGGCATAACAAAAACGCATGCGGTGAAAAA